>PVIA01007726.1:0-79922 GCA_004024845.1 Tonatia bakeri
GCATTTAGAGACAGTAGTCGTCTCTGGGTTGCAGTATAAATCCCACAAATTAGTAATAATGACTGACCATGAGCAAGTCTTTGTGGGGAACAGGATAATATCATGGTTAGGAGTGAACACTCTGGGGTCAGATTATTTGAATCTGAATTACTTTTGTGCCACTTTCCACATGTGGGACCTTGGGAGTTTCAAACGCATGCTTCAGCCTTCTTAAGTACACAAATGTATGCTCCTCATTAAAATACAATATTAATATTTTAACCCTGGCTGGTGTGGCTCAGTGAATTGAGTGCCAGCCTGCACACTGAAAGGTTGCCATTTCAATTCCTACTCAAGGCACATGCCTGGGTTGTGGGACGGGTCCCAGTGTGGGGCATGTGAGAGGCAACCATTCGAGGAATTTTTCACACATCGATGTTTCTCTCCCTGTCTTCTTCCTTTCCCCTCTCTCTAAAAATAAATAAATAAAATCTTAAAAATAATAAAAACAAATCAAACTACATGGAACTCTGACAACCAAAGAATTAAAGAAACAGTCAACCAGAGCAACCAGACCGGTAAGGCAGGCAGACAGGCCGGCTGAGACAGGCCGGGTGAGAGAACCCGAGGCAAGGTGGTGGACCATGCCTGCAGGGCTGGCTAAACAGGAACCTGAGACTCAGAGCTGACTGTGGACTATGGCCGGGGTTGCCACCGTGGGAGAAACTTCGGGTCTCACACGAGAGTTTGTTGGAAAGTGCTCTGTAGACAAGCAGGCAAGCTTCATTGTTCCCTCTCTGGCCCCTCCCCGACAGGCAGTAGTGCAGCACAGCAAAGAGGGCTGCCCCTACCCTGGTGATTACTTAAGGCCCTGCCTCCTTACAACTTATCTGGTGCTCCAAGAAAAAGAAATAGGGCCCAAATGAAAGAATAAAGCAAAACTCCAGAAAGAGGGCTAAGTGGTGAGGAGATAGCCAACCTATCTGATGAAGAATTTAAAGCCCTGGTAATCAAAATGCTCACAGATCTGATTGAGCCTGGTCGCAAAATGAAGAGCAAATGAAGATACCCAAAGTGAAATAAAGCAAAGTATTCAGGGAACCAACAGTGACGGGAAGGAAATCAGGACTCAAATCAATGATTTGGAACAAAGGAAGAAATAATCAGCCAGCCAGAACAGAATGAAGAAACAAGAATTCAAAAAAATGAAGAGAAGCTTAGGAACCTACCTTTGGGACAACTTTAAATATTTCAATATCTGAATCATAGAGGTGCCAGAAGAAGAAGAAAAACAAGAGCAAGAAATTGAAAACGTATTTGAAAAAATAATGGAGAAATTCCCCAATTTGGAGAAGGAAATAGACTTCCAGGAAGCCCACAGAGTCCCAAAGAAGAACACACCAATGCACATCATCATTAAGTTACCCAAGATTAAACACAAAGAGAAAATCCTGAAAGCAGCAAGAGAAAAGGAGAAAGTTACTCACAAAGGAGTGCCCATAAGACTACCAGTTGATTTCTCCAAAGAAACCTTGCAGGCAAGAAGGTGCTGAAAAGAAGTATTTGAAGTCATGAAAGGCAAGGACCTACATCCAAGATTACTCTTATCCAGCAAAACTATCACTTAGAATGGAAGGGCAGATAAAGTGCTTCCCAGATAAGATCAAGTTAAAGGAGTTCATCATCACTAAGCCCTTAATATATGAAATGTTAAAGGGACTTATCTAAGAAATTGAATGGGGAGGACTGGCAGGGGTGGGGGGTGGGCAGGGATGGGAGTAAAAGACAGAAAACTGTACTGGAACAATTAAAAAATATTTTAAAAATTTGAAGAAGATCAAAAACTATAAACAGTAAAATGACAACAAACTCACAACTATCAACAAATGAACCTAAAAGAAAGCCAGCCATGATCTTTATCTTTTTCCCAGCTTTTTTTTCTCTTAATTTTTTTTTAAATTTTATTTTAATCATTGTTCAAGTACGGTTTTCTGTCCTCCAGCTTTTTTGAGAGACAATAAAGAAAAACAATAAAAACAAAAACTAAGTGAACAACCAGAACAGGAACAGAATCAGAGAAATGGAGATCACATGGAGGGAGTTCAGTGGGGAGGGGGAAGGGAGGAATGGGGGGGAAAAGGTACAGGGAAGAAGCAGCATAATTAGTAGGCATAAAATAGGGAAAGCCAAAAAATGGTTTAGGAAACAGAGGACTCAACTTATATGTACAACCCATGGACATGATCTAAGGGGGGGAGGATTGCTGGAGGGTTGGGGGGGCAGTGTGGAGGGGGAATAAAGGAGGAAAAATTGGGAAAACTAATAGCATAATCAATAAAAAACACTTTACAAAAAAAGCTAATCAAATTAAGCATAGTGTATATCTCTGGGGATGGGGAGAGAGGAATGGGATTAAGAAAGAGCATAACATGTATTTCTTACAAGAAAAGAACTAAAATGTGGAAGCTGTTTATTAGTCCTAAGTTGTTGATACACAGTCTCTTTGTGTACCTGTAAATGCATTTGAATATTTTCTAATAAAATTGTTTTCAATAATTTTTATCAGAAAACCCCAAATCAAAGCTAATTGACTAAAAGCTGGTTGGTTAAAAGAGAATAGCACTTTTAGGTTCACAAATAGTAGCAATAAAAATTATTAGAAGTTTTGAGGCAAGTGTTATTTTTAAATAAAAAAAGAAAACCCATCACTTTTTTATTCATAAAACAAATATTTGATCATAGGCAATTGCATTAGGAAATTGCATTGACTTGTGGGAGCCAGTGTTTCTCTTGGTGTGATCAAAGTTTTAAAAAATTATTTGTAAGATAAAAAGCTCATTAATTAAATTTTTAAAAAATACAGTCTTCTTGAGGGTTTGCATTTTGGAGGCCAGCCATGATCTTTATCTTTTTCCCAGCTTTTTTTTCTCTTAATTTTTTTTAAATTTTATTTTAATCATTGTTCAAGTACGGTTTTCTGTCCTCCAGCTTTTTTGAGAGACAATTAACATGTAACATTGTAAAAGTTTAAACGTGTACCACCTGTTGATTTTACACATTTGTAAATTGCAAAATGATCATCACCATTGTGTTAGCAACCACCCTGTCCATCCCGTCACTTAGTGACCATGTCTGTTTTGTGTGGTGAGAACATTAAAACCTACTTTTAGCAACATTTAAGTCCACTGTCTTTATTTTAATCTTAAGAGTTCTCATTTTGATTTTCTCTCCCCAAATTAAACTTTTTTTTTAACTTTAAGGAAATAGGAAATATATGTATAAAAGAGTTTTTATTTCTATAGGTCTTTTTTGAGATTGGTTTCCCTTAATAGCTAATAACATTTCTTTCTACTCTCGCCTTTGAAGATATGCATTATCATTACTATTACTAATTATTTGTATTCAGTTCTCTCTAGATATTTTTGTTTCTTTTGAATTTTTGCTAATAATTTAGGATTGAAGATTTTTACCTGCATATAGATTTCTAACTGGGTCTTATGGCTTGTTTCCGTAATAACACCCTTGGAAACTCCCATTTTCTTGATGCAATTTAGCTGCAAACATTGTTCACCAGTTTTGTTCTTTGTGAATTAAATATTAGAATAATTTGTTAATTGGAATATAGTTTTCTGGCTCTCCTGGTCACCAAATAATTATATTATTATTGGTAAATTACATTTAAGTATAGTAAACTCTCAGTTTCTAGGCTCCAAAAAACTAGAAAGATAATTTATTAAAAATAAGATTCTGCCATGGCTGTTGTAGCTCAGTGAATTGAGCACTGGCTTGTGAACCAAAAGGTCACCAGTTCGATTCTCAGTCAGGGCACAAGCCTGGGTTGCAGGCCAGGTCCCCAGTAGGGGGCACGCGAGAGGCAATCACACATTGATTTTTCTCTCCCTCTCTTTCTCCTTCCCTTTCCTTCTCTAAAAATAAATAAATAAAATCTTAAAAAATATATTATTTTAGTAATACTTAATATTAAAATATCCTGAAATATTATTATATTTCATATTGCTTTGAAAAATGTATTACAAGAAAATTATTCAAGATAGATTCAGGATTATGGATTATTGTTTTCTAATATGATGTATAAATTATGAATAAAATATTCTGAACCTTCGAAAAAGAGAGAACGGAAATTGGATTTGGAAAGCAGAATGGATCATATCAAAGAATAAACCACAACATAGGAAGCCACATCTCAAAAGAATTTTGAAGTAAGAGAAGGCTGTATAGCACAGGTGGTAACTTTTTTTTTTTTTTTATTGAAGAATGAACCTGTAGGTGCACTGCTTGGATTGGTCTCTAATACTACTGTTAGATAGCAGTGGTGTTTGCCCTAGACAGAAGGCTGCAAGAGTCCTCTATACAAGCAAAGGATCTATTTCAAAAAAGCCAGGGCTTCAACATACCAGTTAGTGTTCTAGAGTAGAATCCCCCATTTGGGGGCTTTTTTTTTTTTTATTCTGGTGGGAATTCAGTGTAAACTCCCGCTGGCCTACCAGCTTGCCAGATTCCTACCTGCTCACCCTAAACAGAAGCCTGCCTGTTCTCACGCTAGTGCTTGCAGCCAGAAGCCACGTGCCTTGCTCTGTTCATAATGTGAACAGGCAAACAAGGGCGCACAGAAGTCTCACAAATTGGATTGTGATGCATCTGCTGAATTTAATATCATGCAGCTATTAAAATATTCATAAAGAATTTGCAGTAAAAGTGGTTTATAAGAAAAAAAACAGACTATAGCTTTAAAGGGAAGACTCAGTATTTTGTGTGACAAGGAAAGCCACCATCATTTTGTAGTTGTAGATCTTTCAAATCTGGATATATGCACTTCTGATAATGTGAACTCTTTCTCCCTTTAAAAAATTTTACCAACATCTGTAAAAATGGTTTATATTGTAGAATGATTATGAGCAATAATATTCTGTATCCGTGAACATACATTTTTGGAGTGATATTTGGAGAAAACAAATTTGCTTTTTCAAAATGGAAGGGGGAAAGCCTATACAATTCTATCAGATATTATATGTTTACAAAAACTAAAAGTTAGGTTTAGAAAACAAGATTGTATCACATAATACACAAACATTTTAATAGTATGTAACTTTAGCTGGTAAGCCTATTAATCACTTTTTCTTAGTACTTTTACATACTTTCCAAATTTTCTATAACAGGAAAAAATAAGCTTTATTTAAACGATTTTAATGGCCTTTGAAACTCTTTAGATATCATGAAGGCAGAACATAATTTCATTATGAAAATGTTAAAAGCAATTCTTATTTAACATGTATAAGGACAAGGAGTCCTGAAAATAGCATGTAAAACGGGAACTAGCAATATGACATGTTACTGAGAACACATTTTAACATAATAACATTCATCTTTTTTTCTACTGAGTCTAATAATATACTAATAACTATTGCTTCTTTCTAACAGACTCAAGTTTAATGTGAAAAACATAGTAAATTGCAAATTATTTGTAGGCCCAGATTTAAGATTTAGTACCAACAGACCCCATCACAGTATCTCAGTCAGTGAATGAGGAAGTTAGATGCTAAAGGTTATATTTTGGGAAAATTGATCAGGCATCAAGCATATTTTCTGCTTTCTTCTTCCACCAGTAAACCTTTATATTTTAAGAACTAAAGAAAGCTCTTTGTAATGAGGTATTTTATTTTAATTCTGACCCCTACTGTACCACAAATAGAGTTTGCAAATCTCTAAATGAATAGATTTT
The DNA here is from genome assembly GCA_004024845.1 of Tonatia bakeri. NCBI lineage: Eukaryota > Metazoa > Chordata > Mammalia > Chiroptera > Phyllostomidae > Tonatia > Tonatia bakeri. The sequence continues at coordinate 5,720 of PVIA01007726.1, forward strand.
AGAACAGGAGGTATTAAATAATACACATTTTCAAATAATTATATGAACACCGACATAATTTCTCAGAACTATAGTATCATAGGTAGTCAGGATGAGGAATTTGTAAATGTATCACATAACATGTTTCTTATCAAGCACAACAGCGTTGACTATTTCTGTGGCAATACAAGCCATGGAAATAATAAACAACCCTAAACAGGAAATTTCAGTGACTTCCTGACAGAAATAACAAGTGCTATTCATCCTGGTGCCTTTGAAAGAGCTGTCCTGTGTCTTCTTGAAGCTTTTATTAAATATAGCAGCACTCCAGACCAGCCATTTGCAACCATTTTCATGCTGTGGCACACATAAACTAATTACTAGCATTCCTCAGCACACCATAAAATGTATTTTTTCCAATCTGACAGAAAAATAGTAATAATTTTGATTCATTCACACCAGACAACTATTGTTGTATTGGCTGCTGTCATTTTTTAAATTTGACAGTGTGAGGGGGAAAGAGGTCAGAAGCCCTGACTAAATAGTCAGGTATTGCATATCTTAAAAATTCTTGCAACACACCAATTGAAAATCGCTGCTCTAGACTAACCATCCTTCAATAAAAGGAACATTTTAGTACATTATGTACATGACTAAATTGGTGGAACAATTTTAGAAAATAATCTTATAATCTGGAGTTTTGACAATGTTCATAGCTTTTAATCCAGTCAAGTAATTCTGCTAGCCCAAGTGCAGGTGTAGAGGGAAGAAATTAGGTACAGAGATGCTATGCTAGCAAAATATTGGAGAATGCCATTATAGTCCAAGATTTTAGTTCATCTGGATGTTTTAGTTGCAAAAATTAGGGACTACTGTTACTGTTTTATGTGGCTATTGCTTGTTGTGTTTATGACTTTATTTACTGTTCATTCCTTCCTGCAGCTCAGATGTTTCTTGAAGTTTCCTGAAAGCAAATCTTCTAATAAGCTTTTATCTTTCTCTTTTCCTGCTTTTTCTTTTTGCCCCAGGGGAGGGAAATAATGATTTATCCTCATCTCTTCTTTCTCTGTATCTGTCTGTCTATCTTTGTTTCTGTCTCTCTCTAATGCCTCTATTTTGCCCTATTTCTTAAAAGATCATTTTATTAGATGTAGAATTTTAGATTAACAGTTATTTTCTCAGCAGTAGAGATACTATCCCGCTGCTGTCCTCATTTGTTGCTCTGAGATGTAAACCTCTTGTTTGTTCCCTTACGAGCTTTTCTTCCCCTTGGATTCCCTGCAGTTTGTGCTCTGGCTTCGTTGTGCTTTCTGAATTCGAGGGCTGATGTCTCTTAGTTCTGAAAATGTGTTAGGTATCTTCTTCAGCACTCATCTCTCCTCAGTCTCATCTACAGCTCCAGTTAGGCTTACATGAGGACTTCTGTGTTCATCATACCTCTCAGCCACTCGTATTTGCCTTCTATTGAATCCTGTGCTTCATTCAAGAAAGGAAGAATTTCTTTAGATCCTTCTTTTGATTGTTGTCTTCCCAGCTGAATCTAATCTCACTCTTCAACCATCCAAAGAGCAGTGGTTTTCAAACTGTGAATTGTGTCCCAGTTGCCTAGAAAGCTAGAAAAGAACACAGAAGCCCCAGGCTCACTGCAGTAGGAGAGGGCCTGGGCCCTGGCTTTTTCCAAGTTCCCCAAGTGATTCCGAAACCTGCCGAAGTTCAAGAACCACTGCCACTGAGTTTTTCAGTTTAATACTATTGCTTTTCTTTTCCTCAAGTTGCACTTAGTTCTTTTCAAATTTGTCTATCCAGCTTGATAATCCTTTGTCATATTTTTATTTCCTTCCTTTATTCTCGAAACCTATTAGACACAACTGCTTTCTATTCTGTATCAGATCATTATTCTCTCTATAGTCTTTGGGGAGTGCATTTCTGTTTTTTTGAACAATTGTTTTTGCTGATCCTTGCGAGTTGTGGCCTGTTTCCTCAAGTGTTCAGTAATTTTTCATTTCAAACTCACACTCTTTGGAATTCAACTTTATCTGCTGGGATACTTTAAGGCTTTGTTCACAGCTCTTTCCCCAGAGAGGAGTTGCTTGGATTCTGCCAGGTCCTATAGGCACTGTCCCCAGGAACAATGGAAGCTTAATTTTTGGCTTGAGATTCTAGTGCCCTGCAGGTCTCTGAATTCAGATCCCAAACTTGGGCAAAGACAGGCTTCAGCCTAGAAGTGTTTCTTTTTTTTTCTGTTTCATCCTATTGTATATATGACATTTTCCACGTGGTTTGCTTCTGAGGGGTGAGGTTTTGTTTCCTTTCCCCCCCCCGCAGTTAGCTTTTGTCCATTAGGTACCCTGGCTTTGGTGGAGGGAAGAAATGACCTCTGATTCTCCCCTTTGCCCTGTTTGGGGCATTTGGCTTTGTCTCCTGACCACTGCCCATTGGAAACTAAGGCCCAGGCCAACATGGGTCAGACCCCACCCCTCAGCCAAATGCACCTCTAGTGCTCACTCACACCTGAAGACTCAGGCTTTTTTAATTCCTGGCCTCTGAGGATTTTTAAAAATTTCCTTCCAGCACAGCTATGCATTACTAAAGGTATTTTTAAAATTATTTTAAATATCTCACCTGGTATTTTTAGCTGTACTACGCTGGGAGGGGTTTCTGTGACCATCTCGTGTGTCACATTGCTGAAAATGAAACATTCAGACCTCGGTATAGATTTGGGGATTCTATTATCTAATATTGAGGGAGCATAGTTTTGGGAGCAGCAAGCCTCCAGAATTATTTATACTTCTGTGTCTGGTTTTAGAAAGAAATATGATTGATTTAACAGTAGTTGAAAAATGCTGCTTCACCTAAATATGTTTTGTTTGGATATTAACAGCTTATGGCATTATTTATGTTATGCTAACTTTAGCCAATTAACTTTTTTCTTTTTATCATTTTAAGGAGGTAATTGAGTTCTATGTTCAAAATGCAAATTCAGTAGACAAGTGGAAAAAACCTTCAGTAATTGATAAACTCAAGGTAAGAAAAATAAAACCTTTAACAATGGAAAATTTCTGTGTAGCTTTTTAAGACCTTAGTTTGTTTTTGTTGCTGCTGTTATATATATAGAGAGGATAATTATATCAATAATAACTTTTAAAAAAATTAAAAATAGAATCTATAATATACAAATTAGGTTGCATAGTGTTTTATGTATAGTGATGAAGACAGCCTTTTAAAGCTGTTCAAAGGAAAGAAATACTGTGAACACTGCTTACCACCATCTGTCACTTAATTGAGACTAATGTCAGGCAAGGCATTTGTCTTATGTGGGCTTAACCCAACTTTCATGTTTTCAAATCACAATGCAAAAAAGGTATTTGGCATAATTATGCTCAAGGATGGGAGCTTTTGTAATAGCTCTGTTCACTAAGAAGTACTCAGGCAAATTTAGTTTTTTAGCCAAATCCAAAGAAGCTTGGAGGAAAAGTCATTTCTTCATCAGTTAAGAAACTGTTGATAATGATGAATTAATAGTGACTTGTTTTTACATAATAGGATAAAATGAAATAAATAAGTTCATAAGTGTTTTTAAATTTCAAAAAGCTTAAGTATCAATATCTTAAAAATTAAACTATTTAAGGTCATGGCAAAGTATGATCATTCTGGCATATTCATCACCCTGACAGGAAATGGCCAAAGCAGAAGGTCTCTGGAACTTGTTTTTGCCCGCTGTGAGCGGTCTCAGCCAGGTGGACTATGCCTTGATTGCTGAAGAAACCGGAAAATGCTTTTTTGCTCCAGCTGTCTTTAACTGCCAAGCACCAGGTTACTACATTATTAAAAACATATGTTCTTACATGTTTTGAGCGGTATTTAAACTTTCTCTATTTTATGACAAGGAAGTTTTTCATATGTAAAGTTGTTGATTAAAATTTGTCTATAATTTAACTTCTTAGTTACTTTGATTTAGATATTAAAAACTGGATCTAATGTTCTCAGTGGATTACTCTTTTGTTAAACATCATTACATTAAAAGTATTAGTTGATTGAATCTACCACCCAAGGGATTTATAGTATAGTTATGGGTTGCAGTTTCCTGATTGGGTATTTGATATTTCTATGGCTAGTTGGCATGAATAGAGAGTTCCAAATCTTTTGGTTAGCTTCACTGTCTTTCCATGTATTCACCAATTATTTATTATCTACTATGTGCCAAGCCCTGTTTTAGATCCTTGAAATATATCAAGGAATAGAATAAAGATTCCTACCCTCATGGAGCTGATATTCTAATGGAGGGAGAAAAAATAAGTGATAAATATAGTAAATAAATAATGTAGTAAGCTTGAAAATGAAAAGTGCTTTGGGAAAAAAGATCTCAGCAGGGAAGGGGGCCTCTGAAATGCTGAAAGACAAGGAATATGGATTATAATTTAAAATAGAACAGTTGGACTAAGCCTTATTTAGAAAATGACACTTGGTAAAGACTTGAGAGAGTTAGCCATGCTGATGTCTGGGGGAAGAGTTTTCAGAGCCAAGGGAAGAGAAAATATACAGCCTGAAGGCAATAGTGTGATAGGTGTGTTCCAGGAATAGCTGAGGAGGCCAGTGTGGCTGGCAGAATAGTAGAAGACATCAGAGAGGAAAGGACCTTATTTATACGTTGGACCTTGTAGAGCAGGTAAGGGCTTATCACAGTGAAATGGGAAACCATTGGAGGTTTGAGCAAAGCAGTGACAAGATGTGACTTAGGTTTTAAAAGTATCACTTTGGCTGCTATGTTGAGAATTAACAGAAGGGGGGAAGTGGGGAATTTATTGTAATTATTCTAGTGAAATATGATGACAATTTGTTCTAGGGGACTAGCAGTGGAATGGGTGAGAAGTGGAAAGATTCTAAATATATTCTGGAGGCAGAGCCAAGAGGATTTCCTGATTGGATATGGGGTATACATGGGGAAGTCAAGGACATCACTAAGGTCTTTGACATGAAAATTGAAAGGATGAGGGAAGGAGGCTAACTTTTCTTTAAAAAGATAATACAGAATATAATCTATAGAAGGTGTTTTCAAAACTGGATTTGCAGCAGAACCACCTAAGGAATTTTTAAAAATCCTGATTCACCGGCTCCATCCCTGGAGATTCTGGCTCAGTAGGTTTAGGGTAGACCCTGGGGATACTCTGATGCTGCCAGGCAAGAACTGGCCGTCGATGTGCAATAGAAGGGTGATGGTGTGATAGCCTGTAGTATTCCTGCCCGGGTTAGGCCGCAGTATTGTCTTTTGTGCTCATTGTATGGCCCCGATGCTAAAGCTCTTCCTAAAGAGTTAGTGAAGGGTGGAATTGCCAAAAAGAGGTATATTGGATATTGGAGAGAAAACACAAGCTGGTGTTTTAGTGAAGTGTTTCCTCCCTATTCTTTGACTCTTCATTTCTTTGGAACAATTGAGATAGTTCCTAGACTTCTGTTGATGACTGACCTTGACCCTGGTGTGATTTTCCATCTTCAAAACCCTGATTTATCAAATCACTGTTGTAATACAGTTTAACCTAATAATGAGGCTATTGTGAAAGTAAAGAAATCTATTCACAGTTTCTAAAGATTCATCTCATTGGTGTGAAGCTATTACATCATACTGCATAGGTGGCTCACTTTTGTGGAAAGAGAACTGCTCATCTTTTGTTTAAAACTTTTTTATTGTTAATAGTAAGAAATATATTTTATAATGTGACCCAATATATAGCATATATAAGAGTTGTATGAGTCTTCATTAATGGATAAAGGGGAGGTGTTAGGGGAGATGAAGTGGGAGAGAGATACTTATATATTATTTAAAAAAAAAGGCTTGCCCTGGCTGGTGTGACTCAGTGGATTGAATGCCAGCCTGTGAACCAAAGGGCTGCTCGTTCCATTCCCAGTCAGGGCACATGCCTGGGTTGCCAGCTAGGTCCCTAGTAAGGGGCACATGAGAGGCAACCACACAATGATGTTTCTCTTCCTCTCTTTCTCCATCCCTTCATCTGTCTCTAAAAATAAATAAATCAATAAAATCTTTTTTAAAAGAAAAAAAGGCTTCATGAAACAAGTTTCCCTTACTACATTCACATGTTTTCCACTGAGTCTAATCTAATGTAGTCTGTTTTGATCTATTTTAGTTTTTATGGATTGCTACCCATATGCCACTAAATCGATTCCATGACACACTAATGAGTCGTAATACGAAAAATAATGCTACAGAGGACATCCTTTGCACATGCAGCTCTGCCACTATTTCTCTGTTTGACTTGTGAACTTATTTTTCACAAGATGGTTGTGTTCTTTTTTTGTTTGTTTTAAAATTTCATGAGTCTATCAGTTGTACTGTGTAAATATCACCAAACCACTGAAATTTTAAAATTGGCTAGGGAAATGCATTTTCTTTGATCAAAGTATGATCAACAACTCTCCTCATCAAACAAGATGTATAAAATCGTAAGTAGAAAACTAGGCATTTTCCTTTGTAGTGGAGATCTCTTCATGAAGGGCTCAGGGCATTGTGCTTTGGAGCATTTCCAAAGCAGATAAAAAGAGTATATAATGGATGCCAGTTAAACACTGGGAGGTTTCTTAAGTATCAAGATGAATTCCAATAGGCTTCCAGTCAAGATGGTGACATAGGCAGACATGGCTCACCTCTTCGCACAACCACATCGAAATTACAATTAAACTATACAACAACCATCACTCAGGAACATCAGGATCAGGTTGAATGGAAGTCTGACAACTATGAAATCCAGCTGAATGGAAGTCCGACAACTACAGAGTTGAAGAAACCACATCTACCCAGACTGGTAGGAGGGACACAGATGCAGAACGGGCTGGTCTCACACCCACTTGGATAAAAATTCGGGAGGGATATCGCAGGAGTGAGGAATCCCAGACCCACACCAGGCCTCCCAGCCCAGGATTCCAGTGCCAGGAAGATGAGTCCCCACAACTTATGGTTGCAAAAACCAGCAAGGATTGAGTCGGTGGAGAAGGCTGCTGGAGCCCTAAGCAGTTCCTCTTGGAGAACCCACAGATGGCCTCGCCTACTCAGACTTGCTCCCTCTGAGATCCAGAAGCAGGATAGCAGCTTGAAAGGCACCAGTGGCACACAGGCAGAAACTGAAGTGTCTGGCATCAAGGCAAGCAGAGGCCATTGTCCCTTTTCTAAATCCTCATCCCACAGACCCAGTAGGCTAGTGCCATATCTGAGACTCCATCAACCTGGCTAACACTGTGTGATCCACCTTGGTGATCCACAGAGGCTCTACCCTACCCAACTTACAGGCCCACCCAAGCTGTTCTTCCATAAGAATGGCTAGTATTGGCTCCTAAATCCTATCAAACAAGCAACAGCTGGTCTCAGTGAGTTCTGGCAGCAGCCAAATTAGAGTCATAATTTGGCTTCACCTGGGAATCTCCAAGCCCAGCAGAAGTAGCAGCCATCTCAGATTGCTTTATAGTTCAGGCAGAGTGCCCTGGGCAAAACACAGGTGGGGGCTGACCTTGGCCTGACCACCATGGAAACCCCAGGGCCTGTGCACCCAGTGGACAGCTACTGACCACATTGGAGCACCACCACCCTGACCCTGCATAGCTGATCCTCCACAAAGGGCAAAGTTTGGTGGTAGTGGGCACAGCCAATCCTTGTAGCTGACTGGCCTGGGTAAATCCCTCCCATTGATCTGCCAACAGAAACCAAGGCTCGACTACAAGAGGAGGGTATTGTCAGCCCACACAAAGGACACACTTCTAGTACCTAGCTGAGGTGATAGGAGAGGCTTGCCACTAGAGCCTGCAGGACACCCACTATATTAGGCCACACTACCAAGAAGACATGGAGTCAAAGCAGCTCTACCTAATACATAGAAACACACAGGGAGACTGCCAAAACAAGGAGGCAAAGAAATACGGCCCAAACAAAAAAACAGATCAAAACTCCCAAAAACAGCTAAATGAAATGGACAAAAGCAATCTATCAGATGCAGAGTTCAAAAACAGTCTTTCATAAGGATGCTCAAGGAATTTAGTGAGGACCTCAGCAACGTAAAAAAGATCCAGTCAGAAATGAAGGACACACTAACTGAAATAAAGGACAATTTACAGGGAAACAGCAGTAGAATGGAAGAAGCCAAGAATCAAATCATCGATTTGGAACATATGGAACCAAAAAACAACCATGCAAAACAAAAAGAAGAAAAGGGAATAAAAAAAAAAGAGGTTAGTAGATACAGCCTCTGGGACAACTTTAAGAGATCCAACATTCACATCATAGGGGTGCCAGAAGGAGAAGAGAAAGAGCAAGAAATTGGAGATGTATCTGAAAAAATAGTGAAAGAAAACTTTGTTATATTGGTGAAAGAAATAGACACGCAAGTCCAGGAAGTAGAGACCCAATTCTGATGGATGCAAAGAGGCCCACTCCAAGACACATCATCATAAAAGGCCAAAGGTTAAAGATAAAGAAAGACTCGTAAAAGCAAGATAAAAGAAGTTAGTTACCAGTAGGTTGCCAGATGGGAGCAGGGAGGGGGAAGATGGGTGAAGAGGTGAGGGGGTTGAGAAATGCAAATATGTAGTTACAGAATAGCCATGGGATGTAAAGTACAGCATAGGCAATGGAGTAGCCAAGGAGCTTATATGCATGACCCATGGACATGAACAATGGTGGGGGGCTGCCTGAAGGAGTGGGGGGTGATGAGTAGAAGGGGGCAAAGAGGAAAAATCAGGACAATAATAGCTTAATAAAATATAATTTTTTTAAAAAGATGAATTTCTACCCAAGATACCTAAATTATTTCCCAAGTAACTATAAAAGTTTATAGAAAACATATGTAATCATCCAATTTGGCTTTTTTGAGCTTTGCCCTTTAATAAATTATACAATATTGTATATCAGAGTGCTGAAAATAGCAATTTTAATTCTAAAGCTGTTAGTGGAAAATTGGGGGTCCATTGGGCTGATTAAGGGAGAAACTTTTGTAGAAGTAATTTACCTAGGCTCTTTTCCCAACTCATAGATAATAGGTTCATTGGGCCCGCTTTTTGGAATAAACTGTAACAAGAAACACTCTATTTAAAACAAGCAAAGAAAACAATGAGCTTCATTTGTCAAAAAGAATTTTAAGCTTGTGTTAATCTACTGAGAATTTTGCATTTTAACATGACCTTGACTCCATTATGAGTATCTGAACAGAGTACAAACATATTTTGAGAGACTTAACTCAATTTTCATAGATATTTTAGTGACTGTCCTAAAGTCATTGTAAGAGGTGATGTTGAAAAATTCTTTCTCAAAAGCTTATAAGTAATAAGTATTAAGGGAAAGGTTTTAGATACTATTTTTTTGAAATTCAGTAGAAATGAAAATCAGAGAAAGGCATCTAGAGCATTTTGGTCTATGGCAGACATGAGGCTTTTCTTTTTTTAAACACCTGAGTAATACTGCAGTGTCATCATGCACTGCACAATGCCTCCTGAGGGTTATAGAGGGTCTTTGTCATTTTCTACCCAGGGCAGGGATTCTGTGTTTAGCAGCATCCTCGTGATATAAACTGGTGCTTTTTTAGACGGTGTTGGGTACACAGTAGTAAGAACAATGTTAGCGGTAAAGAGACAATAATTACTGTGTGCGTTCAGAAGGAAATATTTCTGACTGGGTAGTCAAAGATTCTTCATAATGAAGGTGGCTCAGAAGCAAGAATATGCTTAGGAATGATGGGTAGAATTTCAGTTGAGAGAAGACCTGGCTGGTGCAAACATATGGAAGTTAGAAAGCAAAGAGTGTGTTTGAGGAACTGGAGTCTCAGTAGGATAATGTTCATTGTTTTCCTGGAGTGTTTCAACCCTGGCAGAGCATATTTGCAAGATACCCAGCAAAGGTTAGGCCAGTAAATTGTTTCCATCAGTCCTAATTGAGTTAGATCTCTTTAGAGCCATGCTTCATTGAGATAAAGTGGACAAGTGTCTGTGATTCAGAACAAACCAAATAAATATGCACTGAAAGCCATGTGCTTGTAAATACTGTAAGGCATGCCTTTGTGGTAAATTATTACCATTATGCTTCAAAATATTGTTAGCAAACATTTGCTTTAAAAAGATGAACATCTGTATTAACTAATTCTAACATAAATTCTAGACTTCATATTAGTAAAGTGTAAAATTCAAAACAAATGCTTTTCTTATCACGTATAGACACAGGGAACATGGAGTTACTCCACCTGTATGGAAGTGAAAAGCAGAAGCAGCAGTGGCTCGAGCCTCTTCTTCAGGGGAGCATCACCTCCTGCTTCTGTATGACAGGTAAAAAAGCAAACCACTCTTCTCCCCTCGTGCAGTCCGTCACCCCAGAGGCACTGTGGGTGAGCAGAAGAAATGTGGGATGTGGCTCTGCGGGGCAGGCAATTTGTTCGTGGTCAGAATGTGAATACCTTTGTTTTGAGCCCAGTTTTAAATTTGGGCCCTTTTTAAAAATTTGTATTTATTTTTTTTTAGAGAGAGGGGAAGGGAGGAGGGGAAGGGGGAAGAAAGGGAGGGAAACATCGATCTGTTTCCTCTCGCATGTCCCCTGTCTGGGAACTGAATCTGGGACCCACGTATGTGCCCTGACCGGGAACCAAACCAGCAACCCTTCATTTTGAAGAACAATGGCCAACCAACTGAGCCACACCAGATAAGGCTAAATTTTGGAATTTTTAAATGTGCAGAATAAAAGTTGTCCTCCCCTTAGGGAGGATACGAGGTGTGTTTTCTGGTAGGCGTTAGCTGCAGAGTACACCTAGTTTCATAATACTTTGTCTTCTTTTCTAAAATTGCTACCTATGGATATTAAAGATCATTTTTGCCCTTATGTATGAAATATTCATCTTTGTGATAATTTTGTATTGATTCTTACAAAATACTTAACTCTGCATAAACCCAGAAAAGTAGAACTTTCGCCAGTGCTGGTCATCTAGCTCAGATTATCTTACGGGGAAATACAGCCAGGAGCATGTTGATAAAAATGGTTTGGTGCCATTGCACATAGGAGACACTAATTAAGAACTCTTTTTTTTTTTTTTTTAAAGATTTTATTTATTTATTTTTAGAGAGGGAAGGGAGGGATGGAGAGAGAGAGAAACATCAATGTGTGGTTGCTGGGGGCCACAGCCTCCAACCTAGGCATGTGCCCTGACTGGGAATCGAACCTGCGATGCCTGGTTCGCAGCCTGCGCTCAATCCACTGAGCTACACCAGCCAGGGTTAATTAAGAACTCTTGAAGAGACAAACATTATCTCGTAATTGAAACAGAATTAAGCTAAATTTCATCTGGTCATAATTTTGGCCAGATTTTATTATCTTCTATAACATTACATGCATTTATAATAGCAGACTGCTCTCTATTTAATCAGTAAGCGACATTTATAACACCTGCAGTACGATGTGCTCTCTATCTGTAAAGCACTAATTCGAGGTTACAGAATAAGTAGAGTTCACGGCCCCCTTTCTGAAGAAACTGAGTCTCTAATTGTAGAAACTGAGCACATGAAATATCTGAAGGGCCCATTTAGAAGAACGTTCTGTTACCAAGTGCAGATTTCTATGATTGGGAGCTAGCCCATGGATTCAGAAACCCCATGCAGTAAAGCAGTTGTGTAAGAGTTCCATGGAAAACTTTCTGAAGATGCTAAGTGTTGAGCAGGCTTTACAGAAAGCAAAATAAGTCAGTGAAAGCATTCCTGGTGGAATTTGCAAAGCATAGTTAGAATTTGTTTAAGATAGTAAACTGTATGGTAAGGAAATCTGGCTTGTAAATATTTAGTACAGACTTCCGCTGTGGGAAAAACAATGTTTTTAATCTACTCTTGATGACTGGAAAAAGGATTGAGTTTTATCCCAAGTCATGTATCAGTGAGGAAACCAAGAACACAGTTCAGATTGCTGATCTCCACTGTTCTAACTACTTCATTCACTTATTCTTCCAATGAACATTTATTGAATACCTACTATTTGTAGGTTATGGGAGAACCAGGGTGGAATGGGGGAAGGAGAGGAGATGAAAAAGACAAAGATGCTCTCTCTGTCCTCAAAGAGTTCACATTTCCCTCTGTAAGTCTCTCTTGTAAACTGACATCTGCCTTCCTGTAAATTCAGCCTTTGTTTATTTGTAGAGCCCGATGTAGCATCCAGTGATGCCACAAATATTGAATGTAGCATCCAACGAGATGGAGATAGCTATGTAGTTAATGGCAAGAAATGGTGGAGCAGTGGTGAGTATTTCAATTGATCCTTTGTGCTAGATGCTGTCCTAAAATAATATGATATATGGCTGTTACTTTTACAATTACAGTTCTTTAAATTCTGCCTTAGCATTTTCAAATTTAGAAATAGCTGATAAAAAGAAAAGTAATTTTATAACATGTCTTGATTAGGTGATGTCTAAGAGCAGAAAATGTCTTTTTCTTTTACAGTTTGTGAAAGATAAAATTCTTATTATTCATAATATCTTTGACCTTTGGAATGTCTATCAAAATTAAATTTTAATAGGGACATATCATATGTACTACAGTAATTTATATGTAGTTGTTTTTAGAAAGAAACTCTACATTACCTAAAATAATTTACTGTGCTACATATTTTCATGCCTTAAAAATACAAGTTTTTAAATGAAAAGTAAGAATCTTTATACATAGAGAAAATACATTGTTTAGTCAGCTCTCAGTAATAGACTCACATAAATAAATGAACCCTTTAGAAAGTTATAAAAGTAACTGATTACAGTAATTATCAGATGTGATTGTCTGAGGATCGCTCCCAGAGTGTGCATGATAAACCTAATGGGATAGCTGGTTCACTACTGAAGAAAGGTGACACAGGGAAGCAAACTGTGTGCTTAGAAACTTACCAGAAATGTATTAAGCAGGCCAGAAAACCTTTTTATGTATTTTTTTATTGTTGATTGTTATTTTGGGAGTTTTATAAACTCACAAATTAAGAAACAAGAAAAGAGTAGGTGAAATTTTGCTGTATAGTTATTCAAGTATTAAAATTATACAGGAAAATCATTTTTATGTAATATAAAATAATAATAAATGCCCCTTAATATAAGCCTCTTTATTGATGTTAGATGGCCTACTTATAGCATGATGGTCTTATTACTTATGCTTGTTACTACTATTTTCTGATATTGTTTATTTTAATTTGCATGTTTTATGCATTATTTTGTTTCCTCCTTTTCTTGGCTTCTACCCTCCCCTGTTCCTCACCCTAACTCTTCTTTGTTGTAAGTTGAGACCACATGTCTGAGGTTTGAAGTTCAGAATAATGCAGATGTTTTATCTGAGGGTGAAGCATCATTCATGTGCATCGAAGCAAGACAGAAAGCAGTTTTACATTTAAATGCTGAATGTACTGGTTGGCTCTGTAAGGACTTCAGAATCCAAAGGAATCTCTGCATTTTGTCTTTGTCTTCTCCAGGACCCATATTTCTTGGCAACTTTCATAATGTAGTTTTTAAAAGAGGACCCCATAAAAACATACAGGACTGGGTTGAGGCAGCTGTGAAAGAGTGCAATGCTCTCTGTGATTTGGATGGCAACATCCATGCGTTTGCTCATTTCACAGTCAGTGATCAGGGAGTAGATGATGTCTATGGCTTGGCAGAACTTGACAATGTTGTAAGGCAGCTGAGTGACAATGAAAACTATAACCACTGTGAACAGAACTTTGAGGGGTCCAGATTTTTTAATGTCTGGCATCTTGATGAGGGCCCTTGCCGTGATAAAGTAGCACACGCCCATAATGAGAAAGGGAATAACAAATCCGATGCAGATTTCGAGCATTTGAATTGATGCCTTCAGTGATGTTTGCAGGTGGTATGGAAAGATGGGAATGCACCTAGCGTTGTGATTTACTGTATAAAAAACCAGCTGAGGTATACATAGCAAGATGGCAAACATCCAGACACAGAAGCAGATGAGCCGGCATGGTTTTCCCACCCCTGAGTGGCTCGGGGCTTTAGTTACTGCCCAGTATCTGTCTATGCTGATACAAGCCAAAAACTGCATTCCAGAGACAAAGTTGACCGTGTACAAGGCTGAAGTGACCTTGCACATGATTTTCCCTAAAACCCACCCATGAACTGCATTAACTGCCCAAAAGGGCAGAGTGAATAGGAGGAGTAAATCTGCCACTGCCAGATTCAGGATGTACACATCCGTTTTGGTTCTCTGCTTCTTGTAATAGGCATAAATCGCCACTACTATGGAGTTTCCGGCAAGTCCAATGATGAAAGCTATTGTGTAGAAGGCAGGCAGGAAAACTTTGGCAAATTTCCTGACCTCTTCTTTTACACAGACCACTTCATACTGACTGTAGTCGTGAGTGCCGTTTATTTCATTTTCCTCATAGTAGTAATCCATTGACTGGTTGTGTTCCAAAGCCATGGCTGCAATCTAAATGGCAAAAAGAATACAGGATACTCATTTTAATGTTGCTTAAAAGGAAACACTTTTATCTAGCATATGTTTTGTTCTCTTACTAGAGAATAGTTTGTTGTGATAACATCCATGAGCCTGAATCTGCCATTTTTTGAAATCCTTAATGGAAGCCACACTGGAGTATATATCCCCAAGAACTTTTTTCATCCTTGTCTTCATATGTCTGGGTGCAGGAGCTAGGATTTACACAAGGAAACTAAAAATAATACCCTGAGGAATTTTCTTAATCCTTAAACCCTAAATAAAAGTCATGACTTGTTTTGTGAAAATAGTTTTTAAAATATGAAAGTTTAGTCAGATTTCAACTAAAAGGAATGAAAAATGTTATCATTTTTACATGTGCAAGTTTGTGATTTGTGTGCAGTATATTGACCAATTAAATAAAAATACTTATTTTAATTACTTAAAGTTCCTTTTTATGTTATATATGTATAAACTTATGTTGAAATGTTATCTGAGCATGTATGCTCTCAACTTCATCATTTGGCATTATAAAGCAGTCTCTTCAGTTCGTCTTCCTCCAGATGCTGCCACTATCTGTTCATTGTCCACCACTGTTCGGTAGCGCTGTCGCTCCACTGGTCCCCGAAGCCCATGAGTCACCTAAGCATGCACCATCCTGACTTCACTCTTACCTTCATCTGTGATTTCCAGGCAGCCCTTCAGTTCTGATTTTTACCTTCCAAATAGATCTCGAATCTGTCTCATCTTAATCAGCACTCTTTGCCACATCCACACGAATAGACCATCACTGTTTCTCACATGGCCTACTACGGCATCTTCCTAACTGGCATTCTGCTGTTCTCATTCTTTCTTACCACCTCCTCGTTAAACACATTTTTCTTCCTGCTACCAGAGTGCTATGTCTCTAAAATGCCAATCTCCTACTCCCCTGCTTAGCTCCTCAACTGAAAGGCACATCTCTTCACTTGAAAGATGCAGTCCAAGCTCCTTGGCATGATATCCAAGGCTCCCTCCATAATTTGATTCTACTCATGGTTCCTGCCACCTCTCTCTACTGCAGGGCCAGCCCGCACCATAGACAGTACTAGTACTGAGTAGCCTGAGCTACAGTTCTCATTCTGTTCCCTTACGTGTTATACTATTTCCTGTCCTTCCCTTGAAGGGCCAGTTCCTACTCAATGACCTTGGATGTCACCTGTTCCCCCCAGGAAGATCTTCCTGATCCAAATGCTATATATACATACCTCTCAGAGAACTGACCCTATCCTATGGAAAAGATGTGTTTCCTAGACCACATTTTCCCTCTGTGTTCTAAGTTCCCTAAGATTATAATTAATACTTTACAAAGTGCCTTGCACACACTAGTTGCTCAGTAAATATCTATCAAAGAAAGGTTTCGCCAGCAGATATGAAGCTATTATTCTTCTGTCTCATTATTGTTTTTTTACTATATTGGCTATTAATACCCAGAATTCACAAGTTTTAAAATGTATTTAATAATAACTTTTAATGGTTTTATTAGAATGCTGAATTTTGTTTTGCTGTTTTTTAGCCTTTCTGTCTCCCCTTGGTTATTTTTGTCCTTGGAAGAACCCCAAGTATTTTTAGTGAATCAGTAATGAAAATATTTTCAGGGCAGTGTGACATGCCCTGGCTGGTGTAGCTCAGTGGATCGAGTGCCAGCCTGTGAACCAAAGTGTTGCCAGTTCAATTCCCAATCATGGCACATGCCTAGGTTGTGGGTCAGGTCCCCAGTAGGGGAAACACGAGAAGCAGCCACACATGGATGTTTTTCTCCTTCTCTTCCTCCCTTCCCCACTGTCTAAAAAAATAAATAAATAAAATTTAAAAACAAAACAAAACAGTGTGACAACTTAACAGTACTATTTCAAAATAATATTTTTATACTTGCTAACTTTTTGGGGATGAGTAAAGCAAAATAAAGAAGATCCCCTGAGGAAAGATACCACATAAAAGAATTACTTTAACTATGTAAAAAACAGGTGCTGACAATTTAAAGTGACTACTTTTATCCTTAATGCTATTTGAAAGTTCCAATCTGGAAGCTTACTCTGGTTTTCATTAATTATTAACAAAAAAAGAACTTTGTTCTTTCTTTCTCTTTCATACCAGAAATCTTAAACCTGATCATAAGGAAGCATATGGCCAAATAATATAAGGTTTTAAGGAAAGATGTTTTAAAATAAGAATTGATCTTACTAAAAATGTGCATAAATAGGGGTAGGAATGGAAATTATTTCCAGAGAGGATCCTCTGACAGATGCATAGAAACACATTTAGATGTCTTTGTAATTACTACAAGAATAAAAAAAATATTAGTGTTTGTAAAACAAAGCAACAAAATGATACAGCAGAAACTGTTTTTCATCAACAACATTCCATAGACAAGTAATGGTATAAAAATAATATATTTTCTTCTCACTATATTGAGATACTTGTTTTAAGGTTAAAGTGTACAGCTGTTTTCAAATAGTTCTCTTTTGCACATAAATGTTTAGATTTTTATGCATCAAAGCCCCCTCTACAATGGTAAATACGCAAAGTCTTTGGGCTTTTAAAAAAAATCCTAAGTCAGAATGAAAAAAGGAAAACCAACCTGTTTCAGTGGGCAGAGAGGAGCAGTCTTGAGTGCGGTGTGAATGAAATCCAAAGACCTCTTCTTAACTCCGGTTACTTTTGTTTTCGTTTTATACCCCGCCTTTGTCTTGCATCCAAGAGGGCTTTCCTGCAGTTTAACCTTGTGGGTGCTTGATCTGTATTTTATGTATAACCATCCTGTGAAATCAAATCCAAGTTCTTAAGTGTCCTAGGATACAAACCTGAAAGAATTTCATCTTGTTTCAACAACTACAGGCCTTTCAACGTTGCCACTTAGCCAAAAGCAACCAGAAAGCACCTGTGGTTTAGGAACTGACCGCCAAGCCGAAAGAATTCTCCCAAGAGCAGCAAGGCAGCTGACAAGCACTCGCAGGTTGCAGCAGAGGAAGTCTCTCTCAAGTTGTATTGCCTAGGAAAGAAAACAAAATGATTTTTTCACCCAGAGAGTTGTCTTCTTGAAGACAATTATCAAAGACTAAAATCTAAGTAATCACTAGGCATATCTAGAATTTAATTTTTATGTCACATTGATATTTTACTTTAAGCTGTTAGACTCCTTTTTGCTTCACTGTACTCCCCTATCCTCAATCTCAGAGGATGCCTTTCACGGAGACTTTAAACCCCCCTGCCTTCTTGTAACCTTTTTCCTCAGGCCAGCAGCCCATCCTGTGTCTGAGTAAGTTGCTTATTTTCCCTATGTTTTAAACAAATGAAAATTAGAGAAAGATGAGACATGCAGATTTAGCCTTTGTGGTTCATTTGAACTCTACTCTCCTCACATTTACATAACAGTTCTCTGATTCACTCTGTATTCACGCAAGGCTGGACTCCATCTCCACCTGCAGAAGTTATTTCAGACCCATGCCATTTTTCTCTCCAAGCAGTTGCTCTAACTCAGTTCACAGAAAACAGTCTCCGGGTCACTGCGGCCTCTGTCTGCCCACACCTTCCCACAGTACGTATTTGGGGGTACCACCAGGTTCTCCCCCTTGTTACCCACCAGGCTTTGAGGAAAAGTCATTTTCATGTAACTAAACCAGCACACCAGGAAAAACAACCCCTGGATTGGTGGTGGTGTCATTTTCCATTGTGTAAATGCTCCCTCTATGGCCAATTTTAAGCTACCAATGTGAAGCCACCGAACGGAAAAGGGCTAAGAGGAGAGCAGCATCAGCTCTCCTGAGCAGGCTCTCGCACACTCTTCCCAAAGGAGGCATCGCTTGTATTTACCAAACTGATCGTTAGTCTCTTGCTGCCTTCAGAAGGACGCTGCTCTTAACGTTATCCCTATCCCTGCCCTCTCTAGACTATCTGGTCTTTCCCTTCTCTTACCTCTTGTTCCTCTTGATTTGATACACATCGGGGCAGGAGGAAATGAATGAGCTACCTTCCACGAAAATCTTAGAGTGGCCTACAGAATCCCTCCACCTCTCATTGCCTCTCTGACTGAATTTCATAGTACTCTCCCCTTTTCTTGATTGTTCTGCCACACCAGCCTCCTTGCTGTTTTGGAATGTACCGGGCATATTTCCTACTGAGAGCTTTTGTACCGGCTCTTCTGTCTTTTGGAATGTGCTTCCTCTTAATGTTTGCGAGGCTCACTCTCTCATCTGCTTCAAGCCTTTGTCCAGTCACCACCTTCTCACTGAAGAAATGCCCCCCCTACCTGTACTTCCAATTCACCTTACCCATAGCACTTACCATGTGCTAATGTACTGTATCAGTCGTCTGTTGTCTCGCCCTGTTGTAGAATATAAACTTCATCAGGGCGGGTACTTTTGTTTGCTCCTTCACTGGTATATTTCAAGTGCTTAGAATAGTGTCTGGCACATAGTATGTCTGCAGTTAGTATTTTGATTTAGTAAATTATCCTACTTTTCCTTCTGATTTTACTTGCCCCATTTTACTTGCCCTTGATGCTATACTTTTTTTAATTTTTAAAATTTTTTCAGTTACAGTTGACATGCAATATTGTATTAGTTTCAGGGGTATAGCACAGTGGTTTGACATTTGTGTGACGTAGAGGTGATCCCCTGATAAGTCTAGTACCCACCTGACACCACACATAGTTACCGTAATATTACTGACTGCATCCCCTATGCTGTGCTCTACATCCCCGTGTCTGTTTTATAACTGCCAATTTGTACTTCTCAATCCCATCACCTTTTTCACCCAGCTCCCCGATCCCCTCCCATCTGACCACCATTAGCGTGTTCTCTGTATCTGTGAGTGTGTTCCAGTTCTGCTTGTTCATTTACTTGGTTTTTTAGATTCCACATATAAGGGAAACCATGTGGTATTTTTCTTTCTCTGACTGACTTATTTCATTTAACATAATACCCTCTAGGCCCATCCCTGTTGTCACAAATGGTAAGATTCATTCTTCATGGTGGAGTAATATTCCACTGTATATAGGTGCCACATCCTCTCTTCCATTCATCTGTAGATGGACACTTTGGTTGCTTTTATATCATGCCTATTGTAAATAATGCTGCAGTGAACATAGGGATGTATACATCTTTTCAAATACATGTTTTGTATTTCTTTGGATAAATACCCAGAAGTGGGATTGCTGAGTCCTGTGGTAGTTCTATTTTTATTTTTTTGAGGAACCTCGATACTCTTTCTCACAGTGGCTTCACCAATTTCAACCTCACCAACAGTGCACAAGGGTTCCCTTTTCTCCACATCCTCACTAACACTTGTGTGTTGATTTATTCACTATTCTGATAGGTGTGAGGTGATAATCTTATTGTGATTTTAATTTTTATTTCCCTGATTAGTGATATTCAACATCTTTTCATATGTATATTGGCCATCTGTATGTCCTCTGTAGAGAAATGTTGGTTCAGGTCTTCTGCTTCATCTAATCCACTATTGATTCCATGTGATGTATTATTATTAATTTCAGTTATTGTTTTCTTCAATTCTGACTGGTTCATTTTTATGGTTTCTATTACTTCATGTAAGTTCTCACTGAGTTTATCTACTCTTACCCTAAGTTCATTAAGCATCCTTATAACCAGTGTTTTGAACTCTGTATCTGGTTGATTGCTTGCCTCTGTTTTGTTTTTTTCTGGAGTTTTGTCCGTTTCTTTCATCTGGGGCATGTTCCTTTGCCTCCTTATTTTGGCAGCCTCCCTGTGTTTGTTTCTGTGTATTAGGTAGATCTGCTACATCTCACAGTCTTGACAGATTGACTTGATGTAATAGGTGTCTTGTGAGCCCAATGACAGTCTCCATGGCCACCTGAGTTGGGTGCTCCAGGGCTGTAACCTTGTGTGGGTTGTGTGTGTCCTCCTGTTGTAGTTGAGCCCTGATTGCTGTGGCGCATCAGTGGGTGAAACTAACCCTCAGGCTGACTGGCTGTGAGGTCTGGCTGTGACCATAGTTCAGGAGCTGTTGTGTGGGAGCTGACCCCATGGAGCTGGATTTGGTTTAGCAGGGCTCTGGTGCTTGCTGAGTCTACCTTTTGGGTGTGTCATTTGTGGAGCTGATTAGGTGATGCTCGGGTGTGATCCGAAGCTGGCCACTGTATGTGTTGGTTCTATACCCTGTTATGGGGGTTGGGGGTGGGGGGTCAGCTGCTGTCTATACCCTGTCTGGGGCAACATGGTAATAGCTACAAAGTGATCTGTGGTAGTTGCTGTTTGGAGGTGCCTGCAAGAGGCTGTGGTGCAAATCAAGGCCAGCTGCCACTAGTGCTGGGTTTGAGGCCATTTAGCAAGGGGTACAGGACAATATTGAGGCCAGTCGCTGCTTGTTTGGGGTTTGTGGGCCTTTGAGAGACATTTTAAAAGTCCATAGCATGGTTTGAGACCAGCCACTTGTGTGGAATAGCCGCTGAAAGAGGTTCAAGGTGGGCATATACGTTGGGTGGGACAGTCTCAGGGAATCACCTGGTGGGGCAAGAGTAGTGTTAGCCAGGTTAATGGAGACTCAGGCACCTGTCTGTGCCTGCCATCTGTGTGTGGAGTGGGCTTAGCAAAGGAAAAATGGTGCCTGCCAGTATTTCCACCAACACCTGCCAGCTGCATTGGAGGAGGGCTCAACAAAGGAACAGTAGTGCCTGCCAGAACTTCATCCTGGATGGTTTTGCCCCTCCAGCCCTCAGCCTAATGCTGGACAATTGAGATCCCCCCAGTATGTCCCTAGTGCTTTATGAACTGCTATTCCTTTGCTGGAACTTAGGACAAGTGTTTGTGAGTGAGTCAGGCCCTTTAAAAGGAAGGAGTCCTCCATGGAGGGCTGTACTGATTTTCACAGCCAGGTGTCAAGGGGACTCCTCTTCCTGCCATTGGTGTTCCAGATTTGGAAGCCCAGGGTGGGCTGAGATCCCTCGCTCCTCGGGGGCAATGCCTGCTGTTGACATACACTTCCTGGTTCTTAACCTCCACTTGTGGGTGTGGGACCAGCCCGTTTTGTGTCTCCACCCCTACTACCAGTCTCAACATGACTTCTTTATGTCCTTTGTTATATGAGTTCTGTTCTAGTCTTCACTTGGTTCTCAAGAGTAGCTGTTGAATAATTTAGTTATAATTTTGATATGGTTGTTGGAGGAGGCGAGTACAGTGTCTACCTACACTGCAGTCTTGACCAGCAGTCAATGCTGTACTTCTTCAATGACGAGTCTATACCTGCAGCTTCCATGATTAGCAATTACATGATTTCTCTTCAGTTACGACATGTGCATACAGTACTGGCTTGTGAGCTTTTGCTTTTGCTCCTTTGCCTATCTAAAGTACTCCTCCCATTTCACCATCGTTCCCTAACTCCGGTTTAGGATTCGGATCAAGTCTGACCTTAACATTACTTAATACAGGAAACCTTCCTCAGCTCTTCTAGGTTAGTTTAGATATACATACCCTTTACTCCAATACTGCTGTCCCACTAATTGTTAGTACTTATTTAAATATTCTTTCTTCCATAGCAATTTTGCATCCTGCATATAATATCCTCAACATTTAGTTTTGTGCCTTATGCAAAGTACCAGCTTACTGAGTAATTATTAAGTACATGAATGAATCAACAAATCAATCAGTTTTCAGTAACTTATCCTCCACAACTTACAAGTGTAGCAGTGGAATTGTTTTAGGGATGAGCACTACCTCCCTGTGCCTTACCTTGTGCTCCCACCAATAATGTATGGAAGTGTCTTTCCTAGAACCTGGCCTGCAGGACGTGTTATTTGGCTACCACCTTGCTTTCCAAATGGCTTCTAACAGATTCAGGCTCCTCCCTCCCTGCCCTTGCCAGCCATATGTGGTATTTCCCCCCAATTTTTTGTTTTTTGCTTTTTAAAATTGTTTTTAATGTATGTTAGGTTTTTATAGATAAGCCAACTTTTTCTTTGATTTCATCTATCACTTTTAAGGTTTAAAATTTCTTTTCTATCCAAAGATTTCTTTAAAATTGTTTTTTCTTCTAGTTTCTTATGGCTTATTTAAGTTAAAAAAATTTTCAATTGTAATTATCTGGAATTTTGATCCAGCTGTATTCTATAACTACAACAGTAAGGTAGCAGCACAGCATGAGACACTCATATATTGAATGCTAGATATTAAACGTTTCTAGAGATTTAGTGATATCTAGTAATTGAAGTAAGTGATTTTCAAAGTGTTCCCCCATTAAAAATCACACATATTAATACTTTTAGAGGATACATGAGATTGGTTTTTTAAAACTGAATGATAGTATATAAACATTATTGTTAACAAGTGGAAATTTCATTGTAAAGTAGTACTTAATTCATAATGGTTTTTCATTCCAATTTGGATTAAGGCTAAGTATTAGTTTTAAACCTAAAACCAAATGAAGTTTGAGTATCTCACCTTAGAGAGTCAGTGTTGGTAGAAGAAATAGCCTTGGGAATTTGTGGATGGCTGACTGTGCTTCGTATCATAAAATTATCCACGTCACTTTCTTCATAGATACAGACCGCATCCATACCCAGTAGTCACGTTCCCTCCCCTGCCACCATCTTTCCTTGTGGTAGAGAGTGAGTCTGTTTGATACCTCTGTGGTTTGTAGGAGTCTAAGAAATTAAAACTCATCAGCAAGTATGAGGGAGATGTCCTTTTCAGCCTGACCTAATCCTGGCACTTGAGTAGTCTTGAAATGCCAGAGTTTGAATCAAAAACAAAATTAGTTTATCTGAGCCATCTGTTTTCATTCATGAAGGCCTGTGACACAGCAGATATCTTTAAACGTTTGCTAGTCTATTCAGATTTCCTCTAATATATTTCATGTATGACATTTGGTATCCTGTTCATTAACTAAAATAATATAAAAGAGCAAAACTCTCTTTAGAGAAGGCTGCTGTACCTGCCAAAGTCTGCTTGTAGCCAAGAGGAGATGATATATTTGTGGGGTTTTTTCTATTTTATGCAACATCAAGGTTAAATCACAGAATTTCAGCCCTTACCATCTATGCGCTCACTCTTACTTCCTCTACTTAGCGACCCCAAAAGGAGGGCAACTTTAGAGGCTTTGTGTTTTTTTAAATCTGCATTGTTTTAGATTAGATTGAGCAAGGGAGAATTAAAGAACTATTTACTATTTATTTATTTATTTATTGTCTTTGAATTGTGCCAGGTACTGGAAATCTGTTGGGCACTTACACAATGCTGTAGCAACAATTTTTCATGACAGAAATTTTAAGGCAAGAAATGCTATTGGGAAATATTAGAGAAAAATATACATATTCCAAGTATTAGGAAGTGGGGCTTTTGACTAAGGTTTAAAGAAATTGGAGAGAAGATTTTATTGTGAAGGATTTAGCTTCTGGTTATCTAAGATTAAGATCCATGAACTCTTAGAAGATTTGTCCAAAATGTTCTTGATTACCAGGATAGAAATTGAGAAAGAAAAGTCCTATAATGAAAGTGACCCCAAGTCATACCATTATGTTCTCACCTGATTTTCAGAAGTATGGTCACCAAGGAGGCGAAGAGTTATATGGGGCAAGTGACCTGGCCCTTCACCTACGGGCCTTAAGGTTTCCTACAACTAAAACCTTAAAAACCCCAAGAAGAAAAATATCTAATTGAAAAATTAAAAGTGGCCCTCGCTAGAAAAGAGAGGCTCTTTATCATTTCTAACTAAGAATCAAAGCATGTTCGCACTGTATTGCACATCTGGGTCCAATCAAGGGGGGAAAGAAATCCCCCCAGCCCAGCATTTTCAGACAATAAATTTCAGTTAAGATCCACAGTGAAATGCCAGCACTATCATTTGCCATTTGAATCATCCTAGTGTTCTCTGGGTTGATCCTCACTGATGGAGTTCATTTTTTTTTTTTTTACCTACCAGCACCTAGAGAAACCAAAAGGACACATTCCTGTAAAATAAAACGACAATAATTTGGAAGTTCAGACATGGTTCCATAGATGAGGAGAGTC
Source organism: Tonatia bakeri (assembly GCA_004024845.1). NCBI lineage: Eukaryota > Metazoa > Chordata > Mammalia > Chiroptera > Phyllostomidae > Tonatia > Tonatia bakeri. The sequence continues at coordinate 30,169 of PVIA01007726.1, forward strand.
AGGTGGACTCCCTGTCCAGAGCATAACATCTGAGATTTTTAAACCTTAATTTTGAAATCTGTGAATGGGGGACTCCTTTCTCATTAAAATTTGACAGGCACAACAACTGAAACAGCCTTCTCTAAAGAGAGACTTTTCAGAACTGATTAGAAAGTAGATTCCATTAAATTTGAAGGAACCCAAATTACAGCCATTGGTTTTTAAAACAAATGCATTTTTTAAATAAAGGGTTTTTGTTTTTTTTTTTACTTTCAAGTCACAAGTCATGAATACATTTCATTTTTATGATTTTTAATTTTTTAAATTATAGTTTACGTTCAGTATTATTTTGTGTCAGTTTCAGGTGTACAGCATGGTGGTTAGACAATCATATACTTTATAAAGTGCTGCCCCGATATTTGTAGTACTCCCCTGGCACCATACACCATTATTACAGCATTACTGACTACATTCCCTATGCTGTACTTTACATCAGCACGGCTATTTGTAACTACCAATCAGTACATCTCAATCCCTTCAGCTTTCTCACCCAGTTCTCAACACACCCCTGGCAACCCTCAGTCTGTTCTCTGTATCTGTGAGTCTGTTTCTGTTTTAAAACAATTGCTTTTAATCTTAACTATCTTTTACAAGTGTAATTCACAATACAGAATAATTGAGGGAATTAGAATTTTAAGATCTTGGTTTTACTGGTTTTAACATTTTAGAGCTTCTAAGATTTCTAATTTTCTTACATGATCATATTCTGAGGTGATCATTACATTTCTAAAACTTCAGGGAACAGTAATGATAGGTATACAAATATATAAAAAGTGGTTTTGGCAAAGTTTAAAGGAAAGAATCTAAGGGAGTTCCAGTTACAGTGTGGTGGAGTCAGCACCTAAAATTGATCTTTTCACAGATCAACAGCTAAAAAGCTAACAAAAAGCACCCTAAGAACTCTTAGGAGTGACCAAAAGCAGGCTGATTTTGTAGCAGAGTCAAAGCTGGAAGATGAGATGACCACAAGGCGAGTGTTCCATGTTCAGACTTTGAGGCCCCGTGTGGTGCAGGTCTTTGCGTCCTGAGACACAAGAAGATAGTGCCAGTGCAGCCACCGCTGCTGGATAAAGAGAGAGTAGGGGTGGGCATTCCGGGAAAGGAGAGTCCAAGAGGGGGAGTTTCAGGTTTTACACGTAAGCTTTGCCCAGCTCTCTGGCTGACTCCTGAATCCGAGTCCAGCATGGGGCGGACCCAGAGCACCTGGTAGCTAAGCAGAAGGAGCTAAATTGGAATTGGATCTCCCACCCACCTCTGTTGGAGACAGATGCTATGGTTTGTCTCTATCTAAGTTAACTGCCTGATACAACAAAAACATCAATGCTCTTTGGAGAGATACAACAGATCCAGATTCTTCAAAACAAAAGAATCACAATTTCTAGAATACAATCTAAAATCACTCACCAAATGAAGAACCATGGAGACTACCAATTTTAAGGGGAAAACCCAACTCCGGAAGGATGGAGATATTGGAATTATCAGACAAGGGCTTAAGGCAGCAATTACAAATTTGCTCAGTGAAGTTAGAAAATAAACAGTTAGAAAATATCAGAAGAGAAATATAAAATAAATCAATTGGAAAATATTAGAACTGAAAAGTAAAATATCTGAAAAAACATTCACTGAATGGGCTTAATGATATGATGGAGATGAGAAAGGAAAGGGTTAATGAACTTGAAGATAAACTAGGAGGAATTATCCCATTTGAAGAAAAGATGGAAAGAAATGAAGAGTCTTAGAAAGCTGTGGACAATATCAAAAAGTCTAAAATATGTGTGATGGGAATTTCCAAAGAGAGAGGGAGAGATTGCCATTTAAAAGAATAACATCCAGATAATGGAATATTATTTAGCACTGTAAAGAACTGAGCTACCAAACCATGAAAAGACATGAAGGAAACTTAAATCCATTTTATTAAGTGAAAAGGCCAGGACTCCAAGCATATGACATTCTGGAAACGGCAAAACTAAGACGACCAGCAGTTGCCCAGGAGTTCAGGGTGGGGAGACAGAAACAGGTGGAGCACAGAGGATTTTTAGGGAAGTGGATACTCTGTATGATGGATACGTGGCATGGTGCATTTGTGCAGACCCACAGAATGTACAGCATCTAGTGAACTGGGATATAAATTCTGAACTTTGGGTGACTCTGATGGGTCCGTGTAAATTTGTTTTTTAACAGGCCCCCTCGTGGGGGATGCTGACAGCCGTGGAGGCTGTGCATGGGTGGGGGCAAGAGCATACAGGGAACTTCTGTACCTTCCCCTGAACGTTGTTGTGAACCTAAAACTGCTCAGAAAATAACACACACACACACACACTACAAATTTGAACACTGTTATTTATTATCGGCTGTTTAAATAAATGTCTTTAACCTGAATTAAGGGGCCCTACTGTCTAATGTTGATATCCAGACTACCCACTGTTCAAGGCTTTGCACAGCGCTCTATTTGAACAACATTACATTTCTCCTGTATTTATGAAGATGCTTGTATTTTTCTTTTAATGAAAAACAGATTGATTTATTTTTAATATCATAACTTTCTAATTTTACTTGAAACAACTGGACTTAGTAATGATTATGTTGCAAAAGCCCAGAAGGCAGGAAAAAAGGGTTTTGCTCTTTACCTCATGTGTAATAGAGACAATAAGTCATACATTTGGAGAAAAAATAGGAGAGACAATTTTGCCTATTTGTTTTCTGCTTACAGTGTGGTATCTATTAGCCAACTTAATGTCAGTTTTTTAAAATGTCCTGTTCTCAGTTAAAAGGCTTCTCCTGTACTCTCTAGTTACAAATGGAATCATGTGTTCATGGACGTACATGTGATTGCAGGTCCGGACAGGGCTGGAAAGCAGTCGTGTGGTTCGAGGTCTAAACCAGTTTAAGGTGTTTCCTTATTTCACCACCAGCCTGGGCATGGATTGAGTCATTAGTTTAGGCACACTAACTTCTTCCCCCTTCTCTCCCTTTCCCGGATGAAGGTTATTTTTAGTGTTTTATTTTTTTTTTCTTAAATCAGTTTAAGTGTTTTGTAAGGCAGAGTGTGCACGGAGGACTTCTGGGGTTGTGTATTATCACACAGACGAAGTGGGGAAAATGCCCCGCCCTATGCAGGAAATGCTTCTCCACAGCTGTGGTAAATGTTCAAATTAAAAAGAGATTAGGAAAGGGGGAAAAAACAACATATTGCAGTTTACTCAGCAAATCTCTTTCTCCTCCTCCTGTGATCTACATTTGTTTACAAAATGGTAGGCTAGTTTTTAAAATGCTTTTAAAATTATTACTATTAGCCCTGACTGGTGTGGCTCGGTGGATTGAGTGCCGGCCTGCCAACCGGAGTGTCACCAGTTTGATTCCCAGTGAGGTGAGGGCACATGCCTGGGTTTCAGGGGCCAGGTCCCCAGTAGGGGGTATGCGAGAGGCAACCACTCATTGATGTTTCTCTCTCTCTCTCTTTCTCCCTCCCTTCCCCTCTCTAAAATAAATAAAATCTTAAAAATAATAAAATAAAATTATTACTATTATTATTAAATTAGAAATGGTAACAAATGAGAACATGTCTAAGAGCATACTGTTTCCCATCCCTCCACACCCCAGTGCCATACTGTAGAGAAAACTCTTCTAACATTTTCTGGTTTTAGTTCTCTGGTTTGTGCTATAATTTTAAGTCAGATGTTTTTTTCTCTGCAAGTTTATTCCTGTTAGGCACTATCCATTGACTCTCAATTTGAATATGACAGCTTCACTCATTTGTAATATAACTGCCATTTCCACATATATATTATTGTTTCAAATATTTTGATTACTTTTAAACTTTAAATGATCTCTAATCTTTCCTTTGCATCCTCATGGACAGACTCTCTTCAAGCTTAACTTTGTAACATGAGGATATGAGTGCACTTAGGGCTTTCTTTACCTTTTATCGCTTCTTTCCATATCATACCTTATGTCAGCGACAGCCTCTACTTTTATGTTGTCGGGAGAACTGACATTTATGTCATGTCTCTATGGTGTGCTTGACCACAGGGCGATTCAACTTCGAAAACCCACACATAGCACACTTGCTTTATAGAACTCGGTTAATACTGTTCAGTGCCGATCTAAGTGTGTTAGATTGCGTGTCCCTCTCTCACTGACGCAAGGTGATATCCCCTTGGCCATTCAGAGCATCAAGGTCAATTAGGAGCTTATATTACACCCTAGGCATTACTTCAGTTCATGCCCATTTGGACCATGGCTCACTTGTACATTTAGAAAATATTTTCCTGGAGTTTCTAATTGCCATTTTTCTTGCAATTGCGTTATTTGCTTTTAGCATTATCTGCTCTTACACATCAACACATAGTTCTAAATTATACCCATAATTCGTTCTTTTCTGGAGGCCTCTCTCTGAGAGTCTTCAGCCTGATGCAAGTCTAATCCTTATTAGCTTATTAGCTTAAGGGACTTGTTTTCTCTCTGAAACCATTTAGAATTTCCCTTTTATTGCTGGTGTTTTGAAGTGTCACAAGCGCATATCTGAAGGTTCTTCTTGCCAGGCAGTGGTCCTTGTAATCTGAAGACTTTTACTTTTTGGTTTTAGAAAATTTTCTTCTACAAGTTTCTTCGATAAGTTCTTCTCTTAATTTTTCTCTTTATCGTACCCCTTTTATTCTGATGTTGGACTTTATGTTTTTGCTCTAAGTATATCTTTGCTCTCCTGTTTTTAATCTTTGACTTTTTCCTTTGCTTATGGAAATTTTCCTGATTTGATTTGTAGTGATTCTGTTGAAATTTTATGTTTTAGCAACCATAAGTTAATCACTAAGAGTTTTTATTTTCTTGTTTGCTGGTGTCCCTGTTTCATAGCCTCCTTTTCTGGTTTTATGGCTGCAGTACATGTGGCTCTCTCAGATTACATTAACTAGAGATTTTGTTGTTCGGTTTAGCTCAATTTTGTTTTGTTTTAGGTTCTGTTTATTTTGTTCCTTCAGGGTCTCTTATAGCTTATTTTGGACAGTTATTCTCTTTAATGCTGTGGGCTCTCGTCACATACTGCAGGTCCTTGGTTTTCTGTTCATACTTAAGAGAACAGGAGGAGTAGTTGCTTGTCTCCTTCATTAGTAACTCAGAGCTCTTTTCTGGCCACATTTCTCTCCTGAGGGGGAATTCTGTAAGGAGACCTGGTGGAACAGGGCTGGGACTCACTTGAGAGTCAGCTGATGGAAAGCTCCCTTTCAGGTCTCAGAATGACTTTGTTCAGGTTTTCAGTAGCACACTGTGTACTTTTCTCCTCGGGCTGTCTGATGCTGACCTGTGAGAGTGCCGCCTGATACCGCAGCCCACTAATACATCTCGTAGCCTCGCTTCTCAGTTATACCTTCTCACTCTGGGGTCCTCTCCCTCTTCCTCTGTGGGTCCTTCCACCCTTTCCTACACTCTGACTTCTCTGTCCATGCCGCTGGTCAGCTTGCCCCTGTCTGCTTCCCGGCACTTACTGAACCCTCATCTGCTGGTGACCACCACCACCCCCAATCCCATGCCTCACCTTCTATATTTTTTCTGTTCAGGTTATACCTTCATCATACTTTTATATTCTTACATCAGTGGGAGACAATTCTGGCCATCTTGAATCTTTCCAAGTTGGATTTAGAAGAGCTATCAATTCAGTTTTCCGTTCTGAACTCTAGCAAATTGTAGATTGTTTCCATTGTATAGTTTTCTCTGTTTAGTAGCCCCTCGAATAGACTGAAAATACTACAGGAGCTACAGTTGTGCATTCTATTTCATTTGTTTTTTTCTGTAGATCAAAAGATCCAACTGCACGGAGTTTCAGAATTTCAAATGCAAGTGCTAGGGTTTAAAGTAGACCCATTCTAACTTCTCAGTTTTTTTAACCCCAGCTCGCCTTGCTCTCTGTTTCTTGCCTAATCATCTTCTAGCACCGATTTGCCACTGTGTCCTCTGCTGAGTCCCCACTCAGGCTGCAGTGACCACACCTCCCTTCCCTCCAGGCCCTGCCGCCCATTACTCATCCTGTTCACCATTATGGGAGAGTCCCAGACGCACCGGTGTGCCGGCCTGTCCCCCCTCCACGTCACTGCTGCGCGTGTGTCTCCTCGGGATGCGCTCTGGGCAGCTTCGAGACACAGCAGCTTTCAGCTCGTGTTCAGGCAGGCTTCGTCCCTACTGCCCCACGCCGCATTATGTGAAATAGAGTCCAGACACCACATCATTCCCTTCAGATGTTTTATGATGTTTCCCAATTGGGGCACTTTTAAAAGTGTGGCCACAGCACCCTTAGCACACCTGAAGTTGTGTCAGTGTCAGTGTGTCCAGGAAGTACTCACAGTTCTCATTGTTTTGTAATTGTCATTAATTCGTTTTAGTTTGTGTGACTGGACTAGCATCGAATGTCTGAAAATTACTGTTGGTTGATACGCTTTTAAAGTCATTTTTAATCTATAGGCTCCCTCTATCTCTTTTTCCTTTTATTTCAATTTAATTGTTAAAGGAACCGGATTATTTGTCTCATAGATTTCCCAGTGTGGGATTCACTGGTTACATTCCTGCATTGTCCCTTAATATGTTCCATGGCGCTTTTCCTTTTAAACTTCTGGGGTTTTGTGGCATTCAACTATGTGACATCATCCCTAACATTTCTCAGGGGATCTTCATGTCACTTCACATCTCCTGAAGCCACTTTTTATGAGAAGTTAGAAGAAAAAATACGATAATTTAAGAGTTTGTTTAGATGTGTTTAATTTAGTCTGACCCAGTTGTTTATGGCCTTGTAATTAGAAAGACAGTTAAATGGTAGTTTCCTTGTGGGACCAGGTTTTTAGACTTATTGGTGAAAATGAAATGTACTTTTTTGCTATAAGGCCATAGACCTCTGAACTATAATAAAGTAAAAGTTTGCCTTAAAATGAGAGAAACTGTATTTTCAGGTTTCTAACCCTAAGTAAATAAATGAGAGCCTAGGTGTGCTGCAGCCGGAATGAGAGGCTCATGCACATGGAGCACAGCATCTCCATCTCCTCCACAGCTTGGTGGGGCGAGCAGCATGGTCTGGGACAGGGACCGCGATGCTGGAGCAGGCCGACCTCTCCCTGCTCACTACTGGGGCAGTTAGTTTCATTTCTCAGCCACGGTTGGGGAGTAAATGTCATATAAGTTTTAATACCCTCTTGTCTACGAGCCGAAAAGCATGAGCTCTGACCGGGAGGAACTGCGGGCTGCAGTCTGACACGGTATGAACAGCAGAGCTGTCCTTTGGTCTGAAGGCTTGCGGCCGCTTCCTGGCCTCATGCCTGCTCACTGATGTGTGGCAGTTTTCACGGACGGAGCCCATTCTTGGCCTCACCGGGTCATTTCCCCTAAGTAGACACATAGTTTTGTACAGGAGTGGTTTTTTTTCCTAATAAATCAAAGATTTTTCCTATTTGTTTTTTGCCAGAGATAAACTTGGAAGGGTTAGAATTTTTAGGGTATAATGTCAGACTAAAAATTTCCTTTTATGATGTTTTCTGCACACTTTCTCTTTGGTTTTAGGAGCTGGGAATCCAAAGTGCAAAATTGCAATCGTTTTGGGAAGAACTAAAAATACCGCAGCAGCCAGGTAATAAAACAGTTGTGACTGAAAGTCTATATAGGATTACCAGTCAGTCTTTCTCTCTGTCCATTCAATTTACTTAAAATGCACCATTTGGACTCACAAATCATAATAACATAAAATACATTATGAGATTAAATGTCATATACTTATATTTTACAATTATTTTGCTTAAAGATATATCCTAGAAACATTTTAGGGCGTGTTGTCATGCATTCTTCACTGTGGAATTTCCTGTATTTAAAGTATTGCTGTGAATCCTCACAGCTTTTTGGGTCAGATTGTAAGACAAAAATTTTCCGAACTCTCTGTAAGTAATTAAGTGATGTATAAATCAAAGGTGATGGTCTTGAAATGTTTAACATTATCTATCATCATTCCTATTGTTGAGCAATGAGAAGCCTCAGTTAAATAACTTTTACATATTTTCAAATCCCTGTTCCTGTTTCGGATCCCAGCCCACATCCCCCTCTGTCTGGTGTGTGTTTTTTACACCCAGTCCAGACAGCATTGCCGACATGACCACATGAGATCGTCAAGTCATACAACTGCAGTTCTGCCTGCCATGTCTTATTTTTCCACTTAGCAGGCCCCTCCTCATCTCTGTTTTTCTTTTGACCAGACACAAACAACACAGCATGATTCTTGTCCCTCTCAGCACGCCTGGGGTAGAAGTCAGAAGGCCCTTGTCGGTTTTTGGCTACATGGGTGAGTGCCCTGTCAGCGCGGCTGCGCAGCAAGACTGCGGCGCGTGGTGTCACTGAAGGGGAGAGACAGCGCTTCAGCGTGTGAGATGTGTTTTTAGAAATCTTTTGGCCCCAACAACTGTCGTAATGTAAACGCCATCAAGTAAAAAGAGGCGGTGCAGCACTGCACCTCATCTTGTTTACTTATGGGAAAGGGCAGGTGGTACCCAAAAAGGACAGCTCTGCTGGCCAGCTGGCCGGCCTTCTGTCCGTCACCCAGGAGAATGGATTCGTGAGATACACACAGAAAAATGAAGTCTAGTCAATCTTTAATAAAACCCATGTTTAGCTCTCTTTATCAACCTACAAAAGCTGTTAATAAGCAAGAAGTGTTGGCTGATTTGAGTGCAAAACTTTTCCTTCTCTTGCTCCATGCGTAGAATTTCTAAGAAGCGAGGGCATTTTATCTCCTGCCACCCGTCCCAGGCTCATGCCCCATTTCCCTGCAGCTTGGTCATTCACTCAGCGAGCGTCTGAGTGCCGACCGCTGTTCTCAGTGCTTAGTGCACATGAGTGAAAACAAGAGACTAAGGTCTCTGCCCTTGTAGAGCTTACATGGGGTGGGGACGGGGGGATAACTACAAACAGGTAAATAAGTACATTTGAAAGCATGGTGATTACACAGCAGGCGATAATGCTGCGGAAAAAGTTCACAGAACCTCGGGTTCCATGGGGGGCTGGCCTTCTCTTTATTGTTGAATGTGGCCCGTGAAAACGTTCACGTAGCAGAGTAGGACTTGAAGTTTCACAGACCAGTTGACGCGGTCGTCTCTATAGGAGGCTGCGGTAGGAAGTGCCCACGGGTTAAACGTGGCAAAACGGGGATGAACAAGCTCCCTGGAGCAGACTGTGCATGGGGAGTCAGGTGCAGACCAACAGCCTGACAACTCCCGAAACAGGTTCATAATAGAGATCGGCTGCAAATGCCCGCCACTGCAGAGCCGCATTAGAGTGTTCAGTGTGACCAGTTCTCCAGCACCTCTCCAACCCCCCGTGCCCAAGGCCAAAAGAAACAGTGTGGAGAAGATTGATTACTAAGGTCTATTCTGACAGGAAAAGGGTGTGGAGCGAGCAAGAGATTATCTCCAGAACTTGGCGGAGACGAGGGGTGCTGTGAAGAGAGAAATGTGAACGTGTTCCCAGCCCCAGCGTTTCCCAGCGAAACGCCAGCACTTTCAGGAGGGGACACGCGGGGAGCAAGCCCAGGCTGGGAGTGCACATCCCTGAAGGGCCCGCCTACGCTCCATCTCTGTGCTGAGCCTGCCTCGTCCCCCAGCAGCCCCCTTGCACCCGGGCCTTGGTTTTTACAATGAAAAATAAGAAACTTGCATTGCATTGCGTACTTTCATTTTGAAACTATAGAAATCTTTTTTTCCCTCCAAACAAAATTTTCTTTGGAAGCCCATATGTAACAAACTTCAAAGAAGCAGCAATAATAAAACAATGATAAAATGGTCTGATCGAAGCTGTGCAGCCATGTTCCATTGCAAAAGCTCTGCAGCTTCAGAGGACTCATTCAGGATGGATGGAAGATTCCCACAGTCCCTCCTGACTGGAACGTTGGACAGACAAGTTTTCCGGGCTAGGGATGCTGGGATGGGCCCGACCTCCCCAGGAAGGCCTGCGACACCCGAGGCACATGAGACCCACTTTCTTCGAGAAATTACACTTTAGCAAGTTATTTATATGAGACTGAGTTTTTTCTGGTGAACTCCTTTCACTCTTTAAAATTTTATTTTCTATTTGATAGATTATTTTTACGGAGGACATTTTGAGATCCATTTTAATCAAGTGCGAGTGCCTGCCACCAATTTAATACTAGGTGAGATACGTTTGCAAAAATGACTCTGTGGTATTGTGTATTAAGATATTTTCAGGTCTAAATATGGAAGAGATAGGAAGTCCACCCTAATTTCATTTTCCCTCAGTCCATTTACAAGGGGACATTTTTCTATTTTGTGGATTTCCTTATATAGAGTGTTTTATTAAAGTGTTTGTGGTTTTGTATCACATCAATTGAAAACATAGCTAAAAAATTATATAGTTGAGAGCAACACACTGTTTCCTAGAACATGATCTTCAGGCCTCTCCTTGTTTTAAGAAAACCTCAGCACTCTCTGAATTCAAGTCGCACACATGTTAAAGTGTAATAACTTTGAACACTGGGAGTCTGGGATGACTCCACCCTCTCCCTTACTGGAATCCCACCAGCCTTCAGGGAATCTCAAACGGCACCCCCTCAGGGAGGCGTCTGTGTTCCTCATCCCAAGCACTCAGCAAGCCCAGACGCCTGTGCCTGCCCCACCCTGAGGTTGCAGTCTCTCCCTCCCGCGCCCATCTTTGTCCTTCTCCACATCCCTCATGCTCAGCATCCGTGTCCCCAGTCCCTAGTGTAGGGACTGTGTCGTACCGACCTCTGTAACCATTGTGGCATTGATAGCTTATGCACAGTAGGCACTCAGGAAATAGTTCTTAAATTTGATCACAACGTTTACTGATGGTGGTTTAAAAACTGAGCGTTCAAAAGTTCTATCAGTCCATAAGCCCTGGCTGGTGTAGCTCAGTGGATTGAGCACGGGCTGTGAACCAGGTATCGCAGGTTCGATTCCCAGTCAGGGCACATGCCTAGGTTGCAGGCCATGTCCCCCAGCAACCACACATTGATGTTTCTATCTCTCTCTCTTTCTCCCTCCCTTCCCTCTCTAAAAATAAATAAATAAAAATCTAAAAAATAAAAATAAAAAATAAAAGGTAAAAGCTTCTTTAAAAAAAAAGTAAATTAATAAAGTTCTATCAGTCCATAATGAATCTGGTTGTAGAACTTTTTCCCTGCCAGGACGCCCTTTATCTATACTGAGGGCAGCTTGTCATTTGCTCGGGATTTGTGTAAACAACACAACACGTGGGCCATAGTCACTGTCATGCTCCCTTTTCCTCCTCACAGGTGAGGGAAGGGGATTTGAAATCGCCCAGGGCCGCCTTGGCCCCGGCAGAATCCATCACTGCATGAGAACAGTGGGTCTGGCGGAACGTGCTTTGCAGATCATGTGTGAGCGGGCAGCACAGAGGGTGGCCTTTCGTAAGAAACTGCATTCTCACGTGAGGACAATTACTTATTTCAACTTATTATAGCACAACACACTACACTAACCCTGAACCAAACAGCATTCCTTGGTCAGAGAGATGTCCTCTACGCAAACAAGGTAATTCTTTCCCCCAAAGCATATTTATGTCTGTATTTGAATATAGTCTGATGAGAGACAGTTATCTGTGTGAAAGATTAACTCCTAAAGTGCTCCAGCACCTCAGCACATAGAGCATGGACAGATTCCCATTTCCAGATGGGAGTCTCAGAATTCCTCAGATTCCCGTTCTCTAGAGAGCCTGGTACATCCCGGAGGGCTGTCATGAGGGAGAGGGATTGCCTTGTCTTTGGGCTTTCTGGACGGGGTTGGGGCAGGCCAGCGTCAGGACAGAGGGAAATGGCCTGACGCTCAATGAGAGGAGAGACCGAGCGAGGAAGGGAGCGGCCTGCTTCACTGGAGAAACTCAAGTAGGAGTGGAGCCAACATCTGCTGGGATGTCCGTGAGTTTTTCAGCTCTCACCCATAAATCACGCACGAGTCTGTTGTTCACAAAGCACAATGAACAGCATTACGTGTAGGCAATATAATCAAAATTAGGGAACACTTATCAAGAGAGAAGAAGGTACCATTTCAGACTTCCTTGGAAAACCTTTTACAAAGTGGAATATGCAAATCATCCCCCCAAAAGCCCTTCTAACTTTTAAGAAAACAAGAAAAATTGTTAAATATTTCATACTTTCCATTGCTAACATGTCAGTGTCAAGCGTGTCATGATGAAATTGTATTTGTGTTTGTTGGACATGTGTATTTTAGCACATTGATGCCCTTGTAAAGTATACTTGTGACCATCTTATAAAATTTTGCAGTATATTTTTACTTTCTATAGGCTCTATTTCTTTTTGTAAAATATTATTCAGCACATCTATGATTTGGTCATACATTGTCCTTACGGAAAAATACAGCCTGCTTCAGGGCACATACCCAGGAATCATTCATGGGGACCCCTTTAGTACACAGCCAGGGCAAGGGTTCCCCTGCTGGCTGGGCTCGTGGGAGGAGGTGAGCGGGAGTGAGCTGGGGCCTTGGGTACCGCTCCCCAGTGCTGCTGGAGGAGAGAGGACGGCGCTCAAGGCGCTGTCACCTCTTCCGCTCTTCTGGTTTCAAGATCTCATCCCACCCCTGGTGCGGGGTGAAGGGAGGGCCCAGGAAGGCTGATGGGCAGACAGGCATCTCCAATACGCAGAAGCATTCTGCTCAGTTGCTGCTTTCATGAGACAGGTGTTAACACTGTAGTAAAGGGAGATTTCCCTCCTGCTTTTTTAAGTGAATGTTTCAAGCAGAACAAGCCTGGGCTTCTCAAAAATATGACTCCCTTCACTGGAAACTTCTTGCATTTGGCACAAAGGAAATGATCTGGCAGAAGTAGAAGAGATGTGTGCACACGTCATAAACAGAAATCTGGGCCAGCTTGTGTGTATGTGTGAAGTTAACATTCCTTTTCCCTGAATTCAGAGACTCCTTCCATTGGCCTTGTAAATATTCCAGGAGATAAAACTAACAGCTCTGTACCAAAGTTCTGTCTTAATGAGCCACCTGGCAGTTCCTTAGAGCAACTTTCTACCCACTTAACCCTTTTCAGCAAATTTGGGGTCTGTTCATGACAATGTAATCACCCAGTTTTACAGCCATCGAAAGGAAACTCACCACCGATGGCTTGTTTGAAGGTGGCGGCATAGAAGTCCAGGGACACTGCAGGGAGAATGGAGCTTATTGCTGGCCCAGCTCCTTACTTGGCATTCTGATACCACCCTGGCATGGGTGCTGAGGCTCGTTACAGCACTGGTGCAGTGGAAGTCTTTGCTGGCATGAGCAGAGGCAGGGCTGAGCAGTTTTCTGTGGTGTCTGGCTTGGGCAGAGTGGTTATTCCATGTAAGTCTTCTTTCTTGCTAGGCTGCTCCTACCCAACCCCTCGGCTACAGAGAGTAAGCTTTTATTGGGCTGTTTGTTTTTGCACAATTCTTTGTGCTCATTGACTATTCCCGGTTGCTGGCTTCCTCAGCTCCAAGTCCAAGGTATATGAGGCAAAAAGAAAACCCAGGGAAGTCACCACCAAGTTGTTCTTTTAGTCTGGAAGTCCCTAACAGGTCTGCCTTCTTCTCTCCGCCTTTTGGAGTCCTCTTAGGTTTGTTCTATAGATGATGCCTAGGTTTTTAGTTGCACTTAGCAAGAGAAATGGGTAAAGTACATCTTTTCTATTTTCCTGGAGTAGAAGTCACTGGAAGTGCCACTTTCTTAATCTGTGCCAGGAGTCTGCATACAGTGCAGAGCTCTCTGGGAAAAGGGGAGAATGAGCCTGGAGCTGAGGCTGAAGTGGAATCTTCTTCCCTCCTGATCTGGGCATGTGTGCAAAGCACATAAATTAGACAACTTAGGTGAAACAGACTAATTCCTCAAAGGCCACCATCTACCAAAGTCCCTGAAAGTGAAATAGGTAACTTGGTGGTTCTACAACTAGTGGAGACGTATCAGATGAAAAAACTCTTCCACTTAAAAATATACAGAGTGAGGCTTGGCGACAGTCCTTGGACTAGAGTGCTTTCACCAGAGTTCAAGGCCGTGTTACATGGGATGTAAGACGTCAGCTTATCTCCTCCTTTTTGCGGTCCCTGACCCTGCAGGAGGCTGTGGCTCACGGGATTGCTGAAAGCCGCATCGCCATTGAAGAGATCCGCCTGTTGACCTTGAAAGCCGCCCACAGCCTTGACACCCGGGGCAGCACTGGCGCCAAGAAGGAGGTAAGGCCCCTGCACCACCCCTCATAAGCCTTCTCCAGTCTCCCTTCCAATGGGCATGTCGGGTTTTGTGGCACTCTGAGCACTGAGAACACTGGAAGCTTCTGTGTGGTCTCTGGTTTACAGATTATAAATGTATGTCACTCGCTAGTTTTCCTTTCACTGAGTTGATTAGAGAATGATTTTCAGGATACAAAATATCTTCGGCGTTCTTCAGATGCAGCAACAGGGAGCAGGGAAACCCAAAACTTCATACAGACTTGGAATTGTACCCACTGTGTCACCGTCTGCCAGCTCTGTGATCTTGGGCAAAGTAGCTACCCCTTCTGCTGGAAGCCTGGGGTGCTAGTGGAGGAGACTGGCCGAGCTGACACAGACTGGGCAGCACTGCGTTGCCGCGCAGTGAATATTCCGTAAAACAGCTTGTCCTCTGCTGCCTTGTGTTTCTGGCTTATGTGGAATAAGAACATGATCGCTTAATGCTAACAGCAAGTAAAATTGCTAAAAGAAAACTGATTAGTGAAAACTCTTGGACACTTTTATGATCCCTACAGTGATGAATGTAATTTATCAGCTGCCTGAAATTCTTTCGGAAACAAGGCAAGTCATACGTTTACAAAATGTGACTTGGGAGTGATATCTCTTTCCCGAAGGTCCGCATTGACTGAAATATGGCCATTAGCCGCATTACAGCGGATCTCCGTGTTGGTTTTCATCAAAGATCCCATTCCGGTGGTGTACGCATGTGGAAAAGTTCCTTTGTTAGAGTTCACAAAGAAAATACAGATTGTATCAGATTCTGCCATGTGGGGTATTGTGGAAGAAAGGAACATTCTTTTCTTATCTTGCTTTTGTAGATTGCAATGATTAAAGTGGCCGCCCCTCGGGCAGTCTGCAAAATTGTTGACCGGGCCATCCAAGTGTGTGGAGGTGCAGGTGTTTCCCAGGACTACCCTCTGGCTAACATGTGAGTAGATGTTATTTACTCTGTGGGTGTTAACAACCACCCTCATTTGCCTGGCTTGGAGTCGTAAACCTACAGATGCCTTGCCACTTGTTTAAGAAGAAAATAGAGATACCAGTTTACTCTAAATTATCTCTGAAAGCTAAATAAAGTACCAGTTATAGACAGATTTTCAGCCGTGCAGGAGGTCAGTGCCCCACCCCCTTCACTGTTGAAGGTTCGGCTGTAACGTGGGTGCTGTACTACAGAGCTCTTACACTGACAATGGCCATCTCACTCAGTTACGTGAACTTGCACGCTGGGGCTCCTGGGTAGAAGAATCAGCATGGGGGCTCACCCTGAACCAGGAAGGAGAGGAGCGGGCAGAGACAGCCAAAGGGAGCCCAGGGCCAGGTGAGGCACAGACCTGGGGTGCCGTACCCCTCCACCGCGAAGCCCAGCCCGTGCACAGCAGTGTGTGGAGACCCTCTCACAGCGGAACCCCGGGTGCTGGTGGGAGTCAGGGAGGACTGCTCGCCTCCACTGCCTCCTCCCTCCCCCTGGAGAAGTGCCCCTTTGCTTCCCCCATCAACTTGTAACCTTCAGCAAGAGCTAAACACATAGTACTACGTATTTTTAGTATACAAGTGTTATATACTCATAGTTCACTGCTTGCGGCTTACCTACAATGTCTCTTAGTTCTAGCAATTTCTAGTAACCTACAGCAAACCAAGACTGAGATGAGCCCACTGCACTGTGCCACTTTAAAGGGGCCTTTCAGAAGTCCTTGGGCTTCTTCACTTGATTTTCCCTGCGCTCTTTTTCTTATCACCGCCTTGGCCAGATTTCCAAACTGAAGAGTTTGACTTACAATCAAAGCGACTGGTGTTAAGGTACCATGTTCCTCTGGTAACCTACCATCCTGTTCTTTTTGTTTGCCCAGGTATGCCCTAACGCGCGCTCTGCGCTTAGCAGATGGGCCCGACGAAGTCCACCTCTCAGCCATCGCCAAACTGGAGCTGGGGGACCAGGCCAGAGACGCCAGAGACGTGAGGGCCAGGATGTGAGGAGGCCACGCCCTGTGCCCTGCAGACCAGCAGCCAGGCCACAGCACTGGGCTCTCACTCAGCAGTTTGGGCACAGGGTTAATCACTCGCTTTGGGGAAAGCTTTGAGCATCTGTTTGATCAGTGGGTTTTAATTAAGTTACATAAGAAATTCTATAGCTGCTGTCATTTGCTCTAAGTGTTTAACATTTAGTTTTTAAACACTCAACTAGTAAAGAGATAATGAAGCAAATTGGAGAGCTAAAGCATAAAAAGCTTTTCCTTTTTGGATGTCATGAATTGTTCCTTAAATATTAAAGGAATATTTAACCATTACTTTGTAAAAACTAGAGCGGGATCTCCTTAACACTCGCTTTGGGGCTGGTTTAATGCTTTGCAATGACGCTCGCATCGGAGAAAGAGGCGTGTGATTGATGGGTCGTTTACAGCTCATACCTTAGATGCATCTTCATGACTCAGCCGGAAGCATTTACACGTGAAATCTGAATGCAGTTTAAAGTTCACTAAAAAATGTGGCATATTATGAGAAAGCGTATTTGAGAAGAATTTCATTACTTATAATATGTTGGTGAGAGAGTGGACAATGTAAGCGACAAGGAAGTTCTTTAACTTTGAGAAGAGATCACACAGTCCGCCCCAGTGCTGTCACCCCAGTGACGCTGCTGTGCGGAGAGGGGACGCCCGAGGGCCGCCTGTGACTCTCGGGCTCTGGGCTGGCTAGTGCAGCTGAGGAAGTGAGGGTTTTATTTTTTAAAAAAGGTTGATTTAAATTGATTCTCAACTCAATTACTGGAAAACTTTAAGTATGCTTGGAATAACTTGGGTATGTGAATTGGCTTTTTCATGTAAGTTTTACGAAATCTAAATACAGAGCAAGTATTTTGAATGAAAATTTAGCATCTGAATTAAGAACTAGATTGTAAAAGACACCAAATTTTGAAGACTTAGTATTAAAAAAGTATTTTTATTAACATTTACTTTAATGATACGTTTAAATATTGATTACATGTTAAAATTTGTATACACTGAATTAAATAAAATATATTTAAATTAATTTTACCTCTTCGTTACCTTTTCAGTGTGTAAGCCATTGGAATAGTAACTGGTAAATTTTTAAATTTCACATGAAAATAATTTTATTTCTAAAAACTATAAAACTGTTTTATTAGAAAGCTTACATATCACATGAATTTGCTGATGTTCCGAGATTATTTCAGTCATAATTTAAATACCTTGGGGTGGGGGTGGGGAGCAGACAGTTGTCAGAGACTTGGATTCTGACCCCTAGTGTGTCACATTGGCTTCCGAAACATTTGCCTTTGAGCTTTAATCTCTCAGCACCCCCTTTTTATTTCTGCACGTCTGACTGAACTTTAAACCCCGAGGACCCTTCCCTGTGGAGGGTTTGTGCGACAGTCACTGAAGCCACAGAGAGGCACCGTGGTGTCTGTGGAGCACAGTGAGGTACTCGAAAGGGTGGCCTTCCTGAATGTGGATAAAGCCTTAACCCAAGCTATTGCACCCTATTACTAGTTTTAAAAGTTGAGACCTGGAAGAAATCAGAATTGTTTCCGAACAATTAGAATTAAAGATTATAACTGGTACTTATAATTTTGTGATAATTATTTCCTCTGTCTTTGAGGAAAACTGGCTAAATTGTTTCAAATTAATCTTTTTTTCTATGTCATGTACACACCTGTCCCTCAAGCA
Source organism: Tonatia bakeri (assembly GCA_004024845.1). NCBI lineage: Eukaryota > Metazoa > Chordata > Mammalia > Chiroptera > Phyllostomidae > Tonatia > Tonatia bakeri. The sequence continues at coordinate 48,148 of PVIA01007726.1, forward strand.
AGTCACTATGTGATCCACACTCACTTCTCTCCTCTACCCTTTAGTTTATTCAGATAAAATGTTATAAAGAACAGTAAGGTTTGGTTTGAAAGAGAAAATTTCAGTCTTCAAAGCATAACATTCGATCAAGGGACCCTTTGCCTCCATCACAGTGACTGAGTGTAAGCCTGGGAGCTTCAGAGCCATTTCCTGGGGCTCCTTGGGCTGCCACCAGGTGTCGCTGTGCAGCAGCCCTCCTGGGGCCAGCCAGTCGGCGAGGTTCACCGTGCATTGGAAACCTGTAGCTTTAAAGTAGGAAATTGTTCTTTATAGCACCCACAGGTGGGAAGGAGAGAACTCACCAGCCTGCGCTTCACCGTCCAAGATTTGTGTGTGGTCGACAGCAGGGGGAGGGGCCTCATGAGTGCCCCACAGAGAAGTTACCAGAAGGCTCTACACTAAGTGGTCACACTCACAGAAGGCCTGGCAATGCCTGTCCAGGGATTTCTCTAGTATTTGAGGCAGCTGACATTTTAACTTTGAGAACACACAACAGAAAGTTCAGCTGATCATGGAGGAGCTGATTTCCTCATCACTCTGGTTACTTACAAAGGCTTCCCAAGGTCCACATCACCCCAGCTCTTCCCACAATTGTGGCCTATCTACATGTCACAGGCCTGTCCCTGTTTCACCCAGGAGAACTGAAGTGGGTGAAAAGCAGCATTTAGGTCCTTTAATAGGTTGCATAAAGCTTGCAGAAAAACATTTTTCTCATTGTTCTTTAATTAAGCTACTATAGTTTCTAGGAAGTTCAGAAGGAAGGAACTTCTTACCCACGCTTCTGAGGGGCATTAGATCAGTAGAGGTCTTAAATGTATTGAAGCAAATGTCTTCCGTGAACAAGTGCCCTCTTCAGTCAAGCCAGGTAGCGCGCGGGCCCAGCTTCACTCTTTCACTGACACTTGATGCCGCCCCCAGGAGTAAAGGGGTCTGGACCAATCAGAAAAGACCTACCCTGAGATTTCTAGAAACCTGATCCAAAGTCACCTTGTCAAAGGGTCCCTTCTTGACTCCTTGTTCTAAATGGGCATAGCATGCTTTGCCATTCTCCACCTGTTTATCTGCCATTCTTTCTTCATAAAACTAATCACTTGCCATCTCTTACCTACTTATTTATGTTTTGTCTTGCTAGAGTGTAACCTCTCTTTTCCCCTCCTATAGTCACTTATTTCATGTTTGTTGTGTAGTGAGGCCTCCACAATCCCAAGAACCATACCTGACCTCCCTTAGGCACTCAGTAAAAGCATGAGTGAATGGAAACTTGCAGGCCCATCCAAGCTTTTCCAGTTGCTTCTCCAAGCAAACAGACTCTTGGCTGATGCTGGAAACTTTCCTAAAATCTCCCAAAGATCCACAGAGCCCACACAAGCAGCATTTGGCCTGAGTGTGCCCATGCCTTTGCTAAGTGGCCCAGGCCTGGCACTAGCAGCAGCCAGCCTTGGTTCACAGCTTGGCCCCTCCAAGCCCAGCACAAGCAGCAGCTATCTGCAGATCACTTTGCAGCTCAAGCTGGGTGGCCTGTGCAAGGGCACAGGCTGTGGCTACCTTGGCCTGCACCTCCTGGGATGACCAAAAGCCAGCACACCAGTGGTCAGCTTTAGACAATGCCAGATCATCACCCAATCACCTCCATGAACAACACACTCAAGGTGGGCACTCACTGGGCACCAGAACCCTGCAGAAGTGAGTCCTCTCCATGGGGTCAGTTCCTGCATAGCAGCTGCTCCACTGTGGTGCAACTAGTCCTCTCAGCTGATTGGCCTGGGGGTAAATCCTTCCCATTGACAGGCCAACAGTAATCAAGGCTCAACTACTACAGGAGGGTGCATACCTGGAGCAGGCAGCTCAGGTGACCAGGAAGGCTGTGCCACGGAGCCCTATGTGACACCTACTACAGTAGGCCACTCTACCAAGACTGGGAGATATAGCAGCTCTACCTAATACACAGAAACGAACAGGGAGGCTGCCAAAATGAAGAGACAAAGAAGCATGCCCCAAAGGAAAAAACAGAACTCCAGAAAAAAAAAACTATATAAAATGGAGAGAACGATCTACCTGATTGATCTATTGGTGCAGAGCTCAAAGCACTGGTTATAAGAATGCTCAATGAACTTAGGGGAAGAGCAGATGAACTTAGTAGGACCTTCAAAAAAGAGTTAGGACTAGGACACATAAAAGTGTTGACAGAAAACATAAAGAACCAGTCAGAAATTATGAATAAAACAAATGAAATGAAGGACACATCAGAGGGAATCAACTGTAGAGTAGATGAAGCAGAGGATCAAATCAGCTATTTGGAAGACGGAAGCAGAAAGATATCCAGTCAGAACAGAAAGGAAGAAAAGAAATAAAAAAGATGGAGGATAGTTTAAGGAAACTCTGGGACAACATCAAGCACACCAACATTCACATCGTGGCGATACCAAAAGGAGAAGAGAGAGAGCAAAAAATTGAAAACCTATTTTAAAACATGACGACAGAAAACTTCCCTAACCTGGTGAAAGAAACAGACATGCAAGTCCAAGAAGCACAATGAGTCCCAAACAAGATGGATGTAAAGAGGCCCACTCCAAGACACATCATAATTAACGAACATGCCAACGATCATGCCAATTAAAATGCCAAAGATCAAAGACAAAGAGAGAATCAAAAGCAGCAAAAAGAAAGCAGCTGGATTACCCACAAGGGAGTTCCCATAAGTCTGTCAGCAGATTTCTCAACAGACACTTTGCAGGCCAGGAGGGACTGGCACGAAATGCTCAAAGTGATGAAAAGCAAGGACCTACTACCAAGATTACTCAGCAAAGCTATCATTTAAAATCAAAGGACAGATGAAGAGCTTCCCAGACAAGAAAAAGTTAAAAGAGCTCATCACCACCAAACCAGTATTACAAGACACATTAAAGGGTCTTCTTTAAGAAGAACAAAGAAGATCAAAACTGTAAATAATAAAATGGCAATAAATACATATCTACCAATAATTACTGTAAATGCAAATGGACTAAGTGTTCCCATTGAAAAACAGGCTGGCCAAACAGATGACCACCCCAGACCCTGACACAGGCTCTCAGAAGGAGACCTCAGATGTGAGACACGCAGACTGGAGGGAAAGGGGTGGGAAAAGATATTTCAGGAAAATGGAAATGAAAACAAAAGCTGGGGTAGCAATACTTACACCAGACAAAAAAGACTTTAAAACAAACACTATATATATAATGAGACAAACAAGGACCCAGCAAATCCACTTCTGGGTATTTATCTGAAGAAACCCAAAACACTAAAACAAAAAACATAAGCATCCATATTTTCATTGCACCATTATTTACAATAGCCAAGATATAGAAGCAACCCAAGTGTCTATCAGTAGATGAATGGATAAAGAAAAACTGGAGCATTATAGAATGATATATGGCTTAGGCATTAAAAAAAAATAGTGAAATCTTTCTACCTGCAACAACATGGATGGACCTAGAGGGTATTGTGCTGAGTGAAATAAGTCAGTATGAGACAAATGCCATATGATTTCATTTATACAGAGTTTATTCACAAGTTTCCAGTTGTGAAAATGGGAGAAACAGAATTTATTCTTGTACTATTCCTTAATTATTGTACTATTTTCCATACAAACAACTGTAAACCTACTTTTGCCCACCCCTGTATGTGGAATCTAAACAACAAAATAAATGAATAAGCAGAGCAGAAACAGACCTAAAGATACAGAGAACATTTTGCTGGTTACCAGATGGGAGGATGGGTGGAAAAGGTGAGGGGATTAAGAAGTACAAGTTGGCCCCAGCTGGTGTGGCTCAGTGGGCTGAGCACTGGCCTGTGAACCAAAGGTTCACCAATTCGATTCCCAGTCAGGACACATGCCAGGGTTGCGGGCCAGGTCCCCAGTGGGGGGTGTTCGAGAGGCAAACACACATTGATGTTTCCCTTTCTCCCTCCCTTCCCCTCTCCCTAAAAATAAATAAATAAAATCTTTACCAAAAGAACTACAAGTTGTTAGTTACAGAATAATCACAGGGATGTAGAGTACAGCACATGGGATATAGTCAATAATATTGTGGTAACTACGGATGATGTCAGATGGGTACTAGATTTATCGGGGTAATCACTTTATACGTTATATGAATGAATAATCACTGGATTGTATACCTGAAACATAATATGTCAACTGTAATTGAAAAGTAAAAATTTTTAAGTATGAATGAACGAATGATGACCATGGATACTCTCCTGACCCCTGACTTGCATTTGGTGAGAGGACAAAACATTTATTTCTAGGTCTGCAGTGAGAACAGAGCAGAAAGCCTGCGTGCACCTGGGGCCCTGCACACAGAGGTTGGACAGCAGACCCAGAATGGGGCACAGGCAGCTGGAGAAAAGGGGTCTGAGACGGGACATTGGTCCCCTAGCCATGGCGGGGCGCACAGCAGTTCAGGCAATTCAGCTGATGAAACGAGATCTTTAGGGAGTATTTAACGATCCAGGGCAATGCACACCTACTTTTCAAAATTCTGCTGCTGCAATCAGCTCTAGGTGCAGAGGGAAGTCAGGAAAGCTCAGAAAAACAAAACCATCTTGTGTGACTGTTAGAATTTTCCAATTTCCCGAATAAACAGACAGGATTCTGGGAACGGCCTTCACTTAATTTAAGGCAGCCAAAGAATATTTAGGGTTGAGGATCCGCCATAGTATTTTCATTTCTCTTCTTTTTTTTTCAGTGTCTCTTTCTGATTGTGATGATGTGTTTATCATGAAAACCCACACACATTCTCACGTAAGACTGTGGTTGTTACAAGCCCTGTGAAACAAGGGCTTCTCTTTGCCTTACGTTCGCCCAGAAGTGGGTGAACAAAGGGGGATGACCCTGGAGTGGGGTCCCTCTCTCAGGACTCTGAGGGGAGTGTCGCTCCAATGCAGGAGGGCACGTGGGCGGGGCCTCCAGAAGGCATTCTACCAGCACTGCTGTGTCACCGCCAGGTGAGGCTGGCACTCTCTCTAAATGGGAGTGGAGAGGGACAGTCCTGCCCCCTCTCCCCACCCCCTCCCCTCTTTGACTCTGATTTCTACATCCCAGTTCCCTACTCACTCCACACCAGCCACATGGGCCTTCTGCTGTTCCTCCAATGCCCCAGATCTTTTTTAAAAATGAGAAAGAACATTTATTGTTTCCTGGTAAAGTAGGACACGCTTGTGGGAAAAGTCTATGCAAAAAGAGCCTTCCTGGATTCCCTCACTTACCTCGGCAGGCTGGGACTCTCGATTCCAACTTCCCTCCCTGTGTGGACCAGAAAGCTTTCCACTGACTCCTGGGAATTAGGCTACTCTCATTTTACTTTTTTCTTGCATGCACATGCACGCAAGTGTTCAAATCAAAACCCAACTGTTAACAAGAGATCTGCCCGTAGGCACGTATGCCCATTGGACTGGGCCAGACAGACAGAAGTGGGCCTCAAGCCCACACCTGGCAATTGGGTGGGGATTCCTGACTAGGAACTGAAGAAGTCTGAGCTCCTGGTCAGCTGGCTGAAAACACACAGTGTCTCCAGTGAGAGCTGAGATTCCCTCTTTAACAAGGAGGGTTTTGGGCCCCGGCTGGTGTGGCTCAGTGGACTGAGTGTCCACCTGCAAACCAAAGGGTCGCTGGTTTGATTCCCAGTCAGGGCACATGCCTGGGTTGCAGGCCAGGTTGCTCAGTGCAGGGTGTGTGAAAGGCAACCTCACATGAATGTTTCTCTCCCTCCCTCCCTTCCCCTCTAAAATAAATAAAATCTAAAAAAACAATGAGGGTTTTTGGTATAACAGGGCAGTTTATTTGACCACAGGTGGTATCTAGTCTAGAAGCTACTTAACTTCATCTCCAAATCTGCTTGAGATCCCTTAAACGGACAAGGACAAAAACAAATCCTGTCAAAATGTTCTTAAATGGCACACCAAATTGTACAAGATCAAGGCTGTCATAAAGGTAACAGTCTCACCAAGTCCACACAGAGCTCTGACCACAGCACCCTCCCAACCCCATCCTTCAGGACTGCCTGGTCCTGCCTACTGCTCCTCAGAGGCCACGTCCAGCCTCCAGAAGCCCTGAGTAGGCTTCAGCCCTCACAAGTCATTGGTGGCCTAAATTAGCGAACTTCCTAACAACTAAGGTCAAGGTCCTAGTTCAGGGTCTTTGCACTTGCTTTTCTGCTTGCCTAGAGAGTTATCTCCCCACCCTATATTCCCAAGGCTTGCTCCTTTCCTGGAAAAACAACATTCTAGATGTTCCTTCTGGGATCAGCCCATCTAAATTTCAAACACACATACCCACACTCCTTATCCCCTTCCCTGGTTTGGTCGTCTTCTTAGAACTTTCACCACATAACATACTTGTCCTTTTCATCTGGCTGACTTAACCCCTTCCTCCACTGAAAAGTGCCTTTAGCAGGAAAACACTTTTGTCTGTTTTGCTCACTTCTATACCCTTAGTGTCTAGGGCGTGCATAATAAAGGTCCTCACTAAACATGTGTTGGATGCAGCAATGCAACGCCTCCAGCTGGAGAACAGGGGTCCTGGGGCGTTTGCTTAACATCCACCTCAGTAGTACGGCGGGGGTCAAATATACGGTGATGGAAGGTTTGACTTTGGGTGGTGGGCACACGATGCAATATACAGAGGATGTATCATAGAACTGGACACCTAAAACCTTTATAACCTTACTAACTGGTATCACCCCAGTGAATTTAACTTTTAAAAAAGAAGTAAGGTAGCACAGGCTTCTGTGTGCTCACTGTGTACTCACTGTGTACTCACTGTGTGCTCACTGTGTGCTCACTGTGTGCTCACTGGCCATGCAGGTTGTTGGAGCCAGAAACAGGATGCGTTTTTAAGGAACAATGAACAAAGAAAACTCAGTTCACCAGGGCAGAAACTAATGTTGAGAGCAAAAAGCATTTTGAGGGTCAAAGGGCTAAGGGGAGTAAGAAATATAGCTAGCCAGCTGGAGCCGGACAGACCCCCTCTGTCCCCAGGATGGAGCCACAGTGATTTATGAAAGTAGAGTGAAAGATAGTTAGCTAGATGGAGCCTGCTGATAAGGAATTCGGGAGTTTTCACAAGAAAATTTAGGTACCCAGCAATTATCCCTTGTGTTCTGCAAGATAACTGCAACTTCCGCTTCTGTAAGTTTGCTTGCTGCTTGCAAATAAAAGGGCTAGGCTGTGTAAGCATTAGGCGCGGCTCTCACTTGGAAGCCCTGACGGGTGTAGTGTCCTAGGACACTCTGAGAGTTCGCCCCTGTCAGGTAAAACCGTGGCCAATATATAACATCTTTGGAACCCAGAAAGTCTCCAGCATTTGGTGTCTCGCTCTCTGAATACAACACAGGTGCTTCGAGGAAGACCTAAAGCCGTGCTTGTCAACCCGGGCTGAGCATCGGCATTCCAGGGAGCCTGGTCCAGACTCGCCAGCCCCAGCCCCAGCCCCAGCCCCAGCCCCAGTGTTGTGACTTCGGTGGTAGCAAGATATACCAGAGATTCTGGTGAAACTGGGGTCGAGGGAACAGACTCACTTCCTGCCAAATTCTCACTGGGTCTATCAGGATGTTTGCCTGCAAACACCAGGAAGAGACTGGCTTCCGTGAGCCAAAGGGATTCCGTGAGGCGGGTGGAGGGGGAAGACCAAGGCGGTGCGAAGGGCCTCACCAAGACAAGGGTGGGCAGAGCGACCCCTGCAGGGGCTCACCTCCCTCCGACCTGCCCCCGCTCCTCTGTCCTTGCCTTGTTTGCTCCGGCTCGGAGGAGACTCTGGTTGGCCAAACTCAGGTTCCAGGTCCGCTCTCGCCTGTCCTGGAACAGGACTCGAGGAGGGAAAGAAATATAATGCAAGCCACATGGGGGATTTAAAGTTTTCTAGTGCCACATTTTAAAAAGTAAGAAGAAACATGGAATTCATTTTAACAATATATTTTATTTAACCTAATATAGTCAAATATTACCATTGTAACATGTAATCAGTAAATGATTATCAATAAGATATTTCATACTTTCCCCTCCAAATCCAGAGAATATTTTACATTTATAACACATCTTAATTTGGAAGCTGAATTTTCAGTGGAAATACTAGAACTGTAAGAAGTTAACTTACGTAGAGTTCATAAAACTTAATGAAAAAATAGATTAACTTCTCAAATTCTTAAAAGTTTTCAAAAACTGAATTGAACATCAGTTTTTAAGTTTAAGTAAGTTAATTAAAATTTCAGTTCCTTAGATACATTTCACACACTCAGCAGTCACTGCATGGCCAGCGGCGACCATAGGGGACATCACATCCCGGTCACTCAGCTCCCACCGTTTGAGGGGTCACTAGGGCACCTTCCCGCCAAATCGCACTCCGTAGGGAGAGGACTTGGGGTGTAAATAGCAATGGAGAACGGATGCCGAGCAGCCAAAAACAACTGTCACTACGGCGACTAAGGGAGGACAGTGATTTTCCATCTTCCATATTTTTGTCAGGGGAAGGAAAAAGTTAACTTCAGTGCATTTCCCGTATTTAAGATAAAACAAAAAACACGTCAGCACGGCAAGGGGTTAATTGCTGAGCATTTCTAGTGACCAGGGATCCCGTGCTCTCAGCATCACTGACGATTGTCTGAGGGAGGAGTAGTGTTTGCTCAGGGTGGTCAGGGTTTGCAGACAGAAACAAAGCCTGGCTCCAGTGCACAGGAACTGAAGAGTTTACGCTCCAGCTCTTAAGGCTGTACAGCCGATTTATGAGCCAGAGTCCTCTAAGTTTGGTGGGAATTAATAACAATCTTGTCATGGCAAAAGGAGACATTTTTTATAAAATTCAAAACTGGGATCATCAATTACTCTCTCCCACATTCTCTGCAAAATTGTTAGTGATGAAGTTTTTGGCTTCGGGGGAAATTGTCCCCAAATGGCTTACTTGCTGCATTTCATTCTGTTTACTTCTTCAGAATGCCTGTCTCTGTCTCTAAGATGCTAAATGAATTCCCCACTATCAGGGACTAGGCCCTGAATCAGCCTGGAGGGATTGCCCCCTTGAACGGACTGCCCGTTCACTCTGCACATTAGAAGGGTAAGTGCCCTCCTCTGCAGTGCTGACGAGCAAGTGGCCGTACCCCCACCCCAACCACCGCCTGCCCCGCCTGTGCTCACAGGTGGTCAAAGCTGCCGCTCTGCAGGCAGCACAGACCTGCTGATCCTGGAGGTCTCCCCTCGCCCTGTGATTGAAGTTAGTTTTAGATACAGATCCAGTTGAAACCCTTTTGCAACTAGTCGCTTTCCAACCCTGCAGGACAGCTGGACAGAGTATATAATTGGACAGGCAAACAAACCCACAAAATATTGTGATTCTCACATACTGTGTTAGTGACTTTCTTTGTTCTATTTTTAACGTTACTTTTGCTGGCAAACCTCGAGACAAAAAAACCATCCAGAAGAGGCAGAAACAGCCACTCACAGAAGCGCTAATATTTTGCCAGAAATGGAGCACGAATGCTGAAAAGACTTAGCACATTCCTTCCTATTTGGTGTTAGCTCAGCTGCCTCACAATTCTTCTAAGTGCATTCTAATCAAAAGGATTTCTCCCTGACATTCTAGTTGGAGCGACGCAGCAGTAGACCGATAGAGCTGAGGGAACACCAGGCCGACTGCACAGCGGAGAGGGAGGCCCTGGGCAATCCTGGGCAGAAGGACGTCCTGACCAGTGAGATGCTCGGGTTGTCCTCACCCTCGGGGGTGTTCCCTCCAGCTGCCAGTGCAACAGAAAACCCCACCTGTTTGTGCTGGATAGAGCCCAATTTTTATCAGCCTCACAACCTTGAGATAATAAACTGGTATTTACACAGGAAAATCATGGGAAATATTCTGAAATTTTTTTTGTTAAGATCACATTTCCACAGTAGAAACTTGAGGACACTGTGCAAGATGAGTCTGAAACTACTTCAACTGAAGAACCTAGAAGCAGGAAGCAAGATAATATTATGGTAGGATTTCTTGTCATTTGGGGACATGGTCCCACCCCCAAACCCCAAAGGGCCAGATTCTGAGGAGCTGGTATTGTTGGAAATACTTAGAAGACAAAGGAAACCAGCCTGGGGCAGGAATCTGTAATTTCGCCCACAGGGCACTGACTGGAGACAGCCCAGGGTTTTATCAACGTCAAGCGATACAGGTTGTGGTTTGTTGTTACCAGCCACTCGGTACCACGTGTACACCATTTAAAAAACATCATTAAGAACTGACTTATACCAGCCCAGCCTAATCCATTCACTAAGTGCTCAATGGGTGCCCGTTATATTCTAGGTGCAATGCTAATTCGGGGGGTGTGAAGGTGGAAGGACGTCATCCCTGCACTCGCCAAACTTGTCTCCTGTGGGGAGACGGTATGTTGAGTGGCATGCTCTCGTTGGAGGAGCCCACATCATCAGGGAGTCACGAAAGCTCCCAGATCTGAAAACAACAAGCGCCAGGAAGAGCACGAGACTTTCTGGGTGGAACAGTGTGTGAAGGGCTGAGCGCTTCTGTGAGGTTGGCAAGTTCTAGAAACTGAGTTCATTATTTTTGAAGAGGGATGCCGAGATAGCAGGAGAAATGCTGCCTCACTAAGGGCCTCGCAGCCCAAGAGCACCCAGAGTGGTGGAAGGGCATTCAGCGAGGGACTGTGGGGATGGATCGTGGCTGGGTTTAGAAGCAGGACCCGATGAAGAATGGACTCCGTCCAGACTCTGTGAGAGGCCTGTGCAATGGGGCAGACAGCCTGGAGACAGTTATAGAGATGATAAGATGGAGCAGCAATGAAACAATGAATTAAAAATGGGGTGGGGACACCGGGACTAGGAAAACGGGATTGATGTTATCTTGAGCTCCTCATTTATTTTGACCTTGACATATATGGAGTGGAAGCACTGTTTTTAAGACAAATGTGTCATGTAGGTTGTCTAAAAATAAAATGCATTTAAACTTAAAAAGTGGTGTGGAGAGGGCTCATGGTTCTGGCTGGATAACGGGCTAGAATTGAAGGGTCACTCAGGTTTATTTAATGGATTTTGTATTTATTTTTCCCTTTAACCCTCTGATGTAGCTGGGATGTATGTGCATGTAAGAAAATGAGTTAGGGGCTCATTATACAGACCCTTTCTACACATGATGGGATCTACAGAACGGCTAGCCAGCTGCTCAGTGAATCCATTTCTCTCTCTCACCCAGATATACACACATTCTCAGTGGAAAGGCCATCTTTTATTTTAATTTTTATTGTTGACACAATTACAGACGTCCACCCCTTTGCCCACTCTGGCCCCTCTGGCCATCACCACACTGTGGCCTGTGTCTATATATGTCTGTTGGGAAAACGTCCAGCCATTGTTAATACAATGAGAACGGTTTGCGCAACATCCATGTACCCTGGCAGCCAAGGAGAGTGGACTGGGATGTGCATGTGTGAACAGTGATGACTTCACTGTACTAGACAGTGGGGGCAGTAGATGCTATTGAGTGAGCACGTGCACTGTGTGGCTGTCAGATTCAAAATGTCTGAGCAAGTAGAGCAACGAACCTGCATCAAATTTTGCGTTAGGCTTGAACATTCCTCCACGGAAACTATTTGGATGATTCAGAGGGCTGCAGTTGTGGACAGCTGGTGATCGGCAGCTTCACCTGCGCCCGCTCAGGCATCAAGTTTCATGCAGAGGTTTTGGGTGAAATTTCAAATCACCCAAGTGACCCAGCCACCCTACAGCCCAGCTTGGTGCCTTGCAACTTCTGGCTTTTCCCAAAACTAAAATCACCTTTGAAAGGGAAGAGATTTCAGACCATTAATGAGATTCAGGAAAATACAATGGGGCAGCTGACAGCAACTGGGAGAACTGTGTGAGGTTCCAAGGTGAAGGGGACTGAGGCATCACTGTCCTATGTACCATGTTTCTTGTATCTTCTTCAATAAATGTCTCTATTTTTCATATTATATAGCTGGATACCTCTGGACATACCATATATATAGACATATATATAGTTGGAGGTTTTTTGGGGTTTTTTTTTTTTGCTTAACCCATTCACCTTATTTAATCCAGCTCCCCATTCCCTCTCTGAGGTCAGTCTGTTCCATGTTTTTATTCCTGTTTCTATTCTGTTCGTCAGTTTTGTTCATTAGGTTATTTTTGACTGGCTTATTTCACTTAGCATAATAATCTCCCAGTCCATCTGTGTTATCACAAAAAGCAAGATGGAAAGGCCACCTTCATCACATGCTATTTAGTGTCTATTTGGACTGATTTTTTTTAAAAACTGTTTGCTTCTGTTCACCTTTTGTTTACAGTGCCTATACCACAGTTTTAATTCTCTAGCTTTTTAATATACTTTAAAATCTGGTTGAGCAATTGCTTATTTATTTTCTTTCCCATAGTTTTATAGTATCTCACAAATGAGCCATAAAGTCATGTCGTTGAAATGTTGTTTGAGATTGCATTGAATTTACTTTAAGGACGTCTCTGCACTATCGAGTCACCCTACCCAGCCATAAGACATGCCTCTCCACTCAGAAATTCTTTCGTGAGTCTCAGGAGGTCAGTCTTCATAAAAATCTTGCACATTTTATATTATGGTCATTCCTAAATACCTTATGATATTTGTTGTTGTGTATACTATTTAATTATATTTCCTACACATCGTTTATATGTACAAAAACTTTTAAAATTTTGGTTTTAGTGATTTTTCATTTCCCCTTACTATATACTGATTTTCCAAAACTTAGTTTTTCTTTTTAAACAAAGATGGACATATCAGAGTTCAAAGTCATCAGTGGTTATGACAAACATCAGTGATTCCTCCTTCCGACCCTTCCGACACGCTGACTTCCCATGCCCATCGGCAACCACTCAAACACATAATGAGCATGGCTACCACTCCCAAGTAATGCAATTGTACTACTAGTCATCTCCATTCTCACTCTGAGAGAACTTCAAGGTTTCAGAAAAGTTACATGAAGAATGTCATCAACAAGTGTACGCCCTGCTCTAAATGCACATTTGCCACCCCTCCCCACACACACCCCTCTGCTACTGGAGTTAGTAGCAGGCATCATGTCACTTACCCGCACTGCGATCATCATACTTGGGAAATCTGGCCTTGGTAATAAAATACAACTATTCATAGTTTGTTTACTGATCATTTTTTTGTTATAGCCATTACTGATCGATTTCTTAATTTAGAAGATTCAGTGTCTTTCACCTTCCTTCCCCAAGAGTTCCATGCACTCATTCTCACCTCCTTGTTCTTCCCCCTCCCACTGTAATCCCATTGGCACCACACTTCTGGATGTGCCAGTCAGAACCTAACCTTCCCACGTCGGATGCACTGATAATATTTTGCTGTCTGACCCTTCTGAACTCTTCTCTCAGGCACGGCAACCTCCTTTTCCTAGTATATTTGAACACACAGGTTATCTATCTATTTCATCTTCGTGAAGAACAGGCTCCTGGAGCCTGCGGTCTGGCTGTGTTCTAAGTCAGGTATAAGCTACTGTCTTAACTTGGGATCTCTTTTCACCACGATTTGCAGAATCCCTGCTTCCTTACTTGCTACTCTGCTTTAGTGGAGAACATCCTTCAGGAGTTTCTCAGAAAACACTCATGGGAGGTAAACATGAGACCTTGTGTGTTTGCAAATGTGAACTCTGTCCCCTCACTCAGTTGGGAGTTTGACTAGATCCAGGCTCTGGAATCATGTCCCCTGACTTCTGCAGGTGCCATGCCCTGTCTTCTAATTTTAAGAGTTACTGAGAAATCCAGTGTTACTCTGATTCTTGCTCCTTTCCAGGAAACATTCTCCACTTCTCCTGCCACACCCTGGGAGCTTACAGAAACTTCCTGTTTTCATGTTGTAAAATTTCACAATGACCTGCATTTGTACGAGCTTATTTTTGTCCATTGAGCTGGGCATCCAGTGGCTTTCTGGGAAAGTTTTTGAAGTTTTATTGTGTCCTCCACCCATTTAGTAGTTTGGACTAAACTACCCATTTAGTAGTTTGGACTGCTATAAAAAATTCCCTAAACCAGTGGATTAAAATGACGAACATTTATTTGTCAAAGTTCTGGAAGCTGAAGTCCAAGATCTAGGTACCAGCAGATTCAGTACCTGTGGAGGGCCCTGTTTCAGGTTTCTAAATGCTGCTTTCTCACCGTGTTCTCACACAGCAGGACGCACTGGAGGGAGCTTTATGGAGGTCCTTTTATAGGAGCATGCATCCTGTTCATGAGGATTTAACCACCTCCAAAGGCCCCGCCTCCTAATGCCATCCCCTTGGGGGTTAGGATGTGAACACATGAATTTGGGGGCCACACAAACATTCGTTCAGCTCACACCTTTTTTTTCAAAACTCGTTTCTCCCAGGATCTAGGTCGTTTTGCACGATGGGCCCCCTGGACTGAGCCTTTCATTGGACTTTTGTCTCCTGTTCTCCCATCTTTTTACTCTGCTTCAGGAAATTGTTCAACTTCATCTGTCTCCCATTATTTTTTTTGACTTCTGCTATCTTTCTTTTTAATTTCTAAGTCTTGGTTTTAATTCTCTAACAAAATATTTTAAGTGGCATCTTGTGATTTGCTGGATGTAATGGCTACCCCTTAAGTGTTTGAATGACAGCTTTCCTTTCCAGTGTTTTCTTCTTCCTTCATTGTCTGTTTTCTCCAAACTTGTGCCGCAACCCCCCCGCCCCCCCACCCCCCCCACCCTCTTTCAAGCTTCTCCCCTCCTGCCTGGAGATAGAGTAGGTTTGCACTTTCAATCCAAGGTCTGACTTCAGAGGTTTTTCCATTAGCCTGAGCTGCTTCAGGAAAGTCCCACTCAGAGGGTGTGGTTTCACCCAGCTCTGCAGCAAGTGACCAACTTTTCTGCTCTAAACTCAAGAGGCGCATAAAGACCCTGAACTCATCTCGATTATCTTAAGGCTGACAAGATAGTCTCTGGTCAACTCTTACATTTAAAGCCAGGAAATTTGCTCCATTTCCTGTCTTGGAAAGCTAGGAAACCAGATAATTGTATAAGAAGGGCTGTTTTGAGTCCTGTAAAATATTAAAAAGTGTTAAGGAGTGGGATTTGAGCTTAAGTTCTATTTGCAGCAATGTCACTGATCACGTGCAACTAAATATTTGTAGAATTACTTCCGTATGTCCTTTTTGTGGAAGGCAAATGACTCACTCCCTCACTACTTCCAGGCACATCTTCATAAAATTTCCCTGAAATAAGGAGGTTGAGAACATGGGGTTCCTCTCTTCCTGCTCACACACTGCAAGGGCTGGCAGGGGCTGGGAGATGAGGCAAACGTTCCTTTCACAAGTTAGATTTTATACATACTGGCCCTGGAGAAGGGGACATGCACAGCGACCGTGTGAGCCTTGTTATATACACCATATACCAATTCAGTGATAAAAAACGTAAGCATAAGCATTAATTCTCCTTTGTACATAGAACCGACACTTTAACAGTTCTGGGGACTTACTCTTGTCTTGCAAAGTTATCTCCCTGATGTAGAGACCACTGCGGTGAGGGGGGTGTTGTGACCCCCATTTAGGGTCACACACTGACAGCCAGAACTGCAGACTGGACAATGGCCACGCCAGGTTCTCTCTTGTTCTCCTTTATTTTTATTTATTTAGGAAAGAGAGGGAGAGAAACATCAATGTGTGGTTGCCTTTCATGCGCCCCCTACTGGGGAGCTGGCCCACAACCCAGGCATGTGCCCTGACTGGGAGTCAAACCAGCAAACCTTTGGCTTGCAGCCCACACTCAATCCACTGAGCCACACCAGCCAGGGCTCTTGTTTCCTTTAAACAGGCTGCATAATAAGACCACGAGTGAGACACAGAATTCAACTTAAAGTCCACACAACCACTTGGGGTTGATATGAATGAGGATGAACTATAACATCAACACCCAGGTCTTCCGGCACCCAAAGGGCTCTGATGTAACCTGGATACTCAAAATTTCACACATACTTAAAAAAAAACAGAACAAAACTAGAACCAACACCGGAGCCAGGAGCCAGTCAGTTGCCAACTTCTAACACAGCGCCAATTCCAAGTTTCGGCATTTGCTCTAGAACAGCCTCAGGGGACAACCCCCCCCCCCTGCCCCCAGCTTCAGGACAGGCTGCCAGTTGTTTCTGAAGTTTCAGCTGAATTTATATCAAGTTCATTCAATGGTCAAGCAGCTCTGATTTGATTGGTCCCTTGCCCTGAAAATTGAAGAGCAAACTCTCCTCCCCCTCTGCTAACTGGTCCTCCAGGCAGCTCAGGCTGCTGTAACGAACTACCATAGGCCAGGTGGCTAGCACCACAGAATTTATTTCTCGCAGTTGTGCAGCCTGGGAAGTCTGAAATCAAGGTTCTGGCAGGGAAGGTTTCACTCTGAGGCCACTCTTCCTGACCTGCAGGCAGGGCTGCCGCTCGCAGTGTGCTCACCAGCTCATGCGATTTCTTTCCTGTGTGCACCTGAAAGAGACAGGGAGGATCTGCCATCTCCTTACAAGGGCACTGATCCCACCGTGAGGGCCTCACCCTCCCGACCTCTAACCCTTTTACCTGCCAAAGCCCCACCTCCAATTACATTGGGAGTTAGGGCTTTAATATATGAATGGAGGGCGGGGACACTCAGTCCAGACAATGAGCTTCCCCGAAGTCCTGCCCTCCTGTCTCCCTCATAAAAGCAGCACCACTGCACCTGGCGGTGAACTGCCCGCACCGCAAGCAGTCCAGTCACTTAAAAAGACAGCCGACTCCACAATGAACTCAGTAAAAAGCGCACTGCTCAACAATTTCTTGGAATCTCTAATTTCTACTTTATTTCAAGGGAACTAAACTTCAGATTTTTCCCCTGAGGTCGAAACCTTTGGGTCAAATCTAATCCAAAGATACTTTTTTTTTTTTATGCCCCATTTGGTTATAAAAACTCTGAACGGGTTGCCCGTATTTAAAGTCTAGTTTCACAGGAAAATAAGCCAGTCACACAATGATAAATACTGTATGGTTCCACTTACATGAGCTGCTTAGTCAAAACAGAGACGGAAAGTGGAATGGTGTCTGCCAGGCGCTGGGGACGGGCAGTGGGAGAACACTGTGATGGGCTCCGGGTTTGTCTTTACCGGACGGACAGTGTTCTGGAGGTGGGTGGCGGTGCCGGCCACGTAGCACCGTGAATGGATTTACCACCACTGAACTGTACACTCAAAAACGGTTTAGATGACAAATTTTATGTTATGTGTACTTTACCACATTAAACAGTTTTTTAAAATAAATAAAAAATGATTCAGGAACTAGAATGAAGAGCCTCCCTTCCACTGGGCAAAGACAGAACATTTTTAACTTCAATAAAGACACTGCTGACCCTTGGGTAAAACAGGGGTCAGGGCGCCAACACCCCACACAGTTGAAAATCCGTGTATAACTTTGGACTCCCCCAAAGCTTTACTGATAGCCTACTGTTGACTGGAAGTTTCACCAATAATACAAATAGTCGATTAACATATTTTGTATATGTATATTATACTGTATTTTTACAATAAAGCTAAAGAAAATGTTATTAATACACTTACACTTATATTTTATTTATATTGTATTTGTAGATACAAGTTTACACCATTTGTTTACATAACGAATCATCTGTTAGTACCCAGGTAAATACTGTCTAACATGACACAGAACATTGTAGATGGCGTACATATTACTGGGACGACATTGAAAATGAAAAGATAATGTGAAAAAGAAACTCACGCTCACATGCAGGTCTGACTCCTGCACTGACTACGCACAGCAGCAGCACGACGACCTTGCGGCAGCCTCGCGCCAGCAGTGCGGCGGCCGCACAGCAGCAGAGCCCCCACCGCTGCAGGCAGCGTCCTACAAGCGCTGCGGCGCACAGCGCTCGCTGCAGCCCTATTCGGAATGTGCTACCGCAAACACTGTCACTTCAGAAAAACCCACTTACCTGTGACGACAGCCCGCTTTTCCAGTTAAGGGGACTGTAATTAATGTAATTACAATCTTAATGTAATTATTCTTTGAAAGCAAAGTTATGAAAAAAGAAAACACATTATTAATATAAATATACTATCACGCACTTTATGCCTACGTAAGGATAGGCTCTTCACTCTCAAACAAGCCTTGCGCAAGATGTTCTGCAGGATGAACACTTAGGCCACAACTACGATGAAAAGTCTCAAACTGTAGTTGCCATGCAGTTATTAGATTTTCACTTGAAGACACACCCTCGAAGTTTAACCAGGTCATAACTGTACAACATGATGATCACTCACTATACAGGAAGTGGAAGTGGGTTCTCATGAAGGTTTTCCTCCTCTGCCCTGACTGGTGTGGCAGAGTGGGTTGAACATCGCTCTACAGACCAAAAGGTCACCAGTTTGATTCCCGGTCAGGGAACATGCCTGGGTTGCAGCCAGGCCCTGGTTCGGGGGCTGCATTGACTGATGTTTCTCTCCCTCTTTCTCCCTCCCTTCACCACTCTCTAAAAGTAAACAAAATCTTTAAAAAAAATAGCAATAATAAAAGGTGAAAAAAAAGAAAAATACACAAGAACAAAAAACTAAAATACATGAAGGCTTTCCTCCTCATCTCCACGTTGGGGAGGAGGTGGCGGAGGTCAGGCGTGCTGCCTCACAGCGGCAGAGGGGAAGAAGCGGAGGAGGCACATACAACCAGAGGCGGGAGAGGCAGGCACACTCAGTGTAAGTTTCCGGAAATACATGGTCATTTCTGCCACTTTTTTGCTTTTTCCATTTCTCTAAAAAACTTCGCAATTACCTTTTCTTTTTCCACAATGGTCCTTGCACGGGATCCATTAACCTTGAAACAGTGGGCGACCACAGCTGCGGACCTCACTGCACACCTCACTGCACAAAACATACCAGGCAACTCAACTGTTCTTATAACTGTTCTCTGCTTCTCAGGAGCAGTCCCAGCATCACTGGTGACACTTTGTATGAGTCCCATGCTGTTGTTCAAGGTTTACAGTGTTGTACAAAACACGGAAACATACCAGAACTGTAAGAGATCATTTTTTTTACTGTAACATGCAATTCACTAGAGAGATGAACTCTCACATGGAGATGATTAACATCACAGACATTGTAAGTGGATACTCACAACACAAAATCACCATGACAGCAACATTTGGCACGGAATTATAGTGCGGCATGTACTTCAGCTAATTTTATGCAGTTATAATACTGCATCTCTACGTTTGCTTACATTCCTCCAGATTGCGAATGGCATCATGCAGTCTTTATGTGCATGTTTTTTTTTCTTTTTTTAAAGGATCAGTGTCTTGTTTTATTTTAAGATTTTATTTATTTATTTTTTTTTAGAGAGGGAAGGGAGGGAGAAAGAGAGAGAGAAACATCAATGTGCAGTTGCTGGGGGCTGTGGCCTGCAACCCAGGCACGTGCCCTGACTGGGAATCGAACCTGCAATGCTTTGGTTTGCAGCCCGCTCGCAATCCACTGAGCTACGCTAGCCAGGGCTTTTTATGTGCATGTTTTGATAAATTTTATCTTTTTATTTTATCTGATGGATTGTAGATACTTTATAATAGTAAATTATAAAATAGACTAGCAGCTACATGCATTTCATGAATGTATGACACACCTTTCTCTTAATTACTTCAATATTTCTATGCTACATGGTTTGACAGTGAATTTCTTAAAGTTGTCACATCTCCAAAAAAATTTACATATAAGTGGCCCCACAAGTTCAAACTCATGCTATTCAAGAATCAACTGTTAAGTGTCTCAATGGAAACATTGGATATGTTTAAATCTAGGACACTAAAAAAAGACTACAATAAGGGTGTTGGTAAAACAATAAAGTGAACTGGTCACCTTCAGAGCATGACAAGGAGCCAATCCATTATCGTGCCGGCTGATGAAGAAGTGAATTGAGCCTTAACACTGCCCTCCCCTGTGAAACGTGCCACTGGGTTACAACGGTCACCACGGGGCGGCGTTTCTCCATGGAGTATTCCAGCCTGAGAGGCCCAGAAGAGCGGTGCTCTGTGGCTCCGCTGCTGTTAAAAACCACAAGGTAACAGGTGTGATGTGCTTTTCGAAGGAAGAACCCAGCATCCCTGCCAGTCTTGCCAAAGGGATGAAACCTGAATATGACCAAGCCTTTGGACCCAGAGGACAGAGGAAAAACTGAACTGCACCCGGAGGGTGTGATGGGCAACTTCCAGACAGTGGGAAAATCATCGGATCAAATTGCCTGGAGCCTTCAACAGGAAGTTTTTGGGAAATGAAAGGTATAGACGGAAAGCCAGATTAAAAGAGATTTGAAGCCATGTTTAAAAAGAGCCCTGGCTGGTGTGGTTCAGTGAATTGAGCGATGACCTGCAAACCAAAGAGTCGCCAGTTTGATTCCCAGTCAGGGCACATGCCTGGGTTGCAGACCAGGTCCCAGTAGGGGGCACATGAGAAACAACCACACATTGATGTTTCTCTCCCTCTCTCTAAAAATAAATAAATTAAAAAAAAATTATTATAAGAAAAAAACGATAGTGCTGAGGTGCTGCACCACGGAGGCACACAAGGGGTTATTAGACAGGTGGTTGGTTACTCTTGGAGCGAGAGGCTGATTCCCACAAGGCTTTGCGAAGTTCATGGCTTGGGAGAGTTTCAAGGGTGATTTGTTTTGCAATGACTCATTCAAGTAATCTGTTTAGTGGGATTTTCTGTTTTAGTTTACAATAAAAAAATGTTTGCGACTTCTCTAATAGTGTCAATAATAAAGTTAAAAAAAGGAAAAAACAGAAATAAAAAGTAAAGAAAAACAACTAAGGAGAATTCCTCAATTTCATAAGAGAAGTAGCTTTTGAAATTAAAAGAAAAAATGCATATTAAAATGTATAAACAAAAACATATTATTAAATGTAAAGTACAAAAGAAAATAAAACATTTAAAAACAAAAAACTCAGTTTTCCCAGTCACATCCACTTGCTTGAGACTGCCGCTGTCTGAGGATAGTGGCTCAGGCCGAAGACACTGGGGTCGGCTAAAAGCAGCTTTGATTTCTTACTCTGTTACTTACTAGCTGTGTGACTTGCGGTGAGTTGCTCTGCCTCTCCGAGCCTGATGTCCTTCACCTGGAAGATGGAAACTGTCATTACCAAGCCCCCAGGTTTGCTCTGACGGCTCCATGAAGGGATGCACGCAGGACACTACATGGTGAATGGCACACAGTAAACGGTCAACAAGGATTAGTTACCGGTACTCAGCTATCGGTGATGGTAATTTAACAGGCCTTTGCATATCATTAAATATTCACAATATTTATCATCTGTTCGTAGTTCAGAAAAATATTTGTGCTGATTTATAATTTCCTGAAACACCAACTCTCAAGTTAGTTGTTATACTTTTTCTGTGAACATATTTTTATGACACAGTATTGCCCAGGAACTAAAACCCCACTTACTTACTAAAATATTTACAGGGCTATATTACTTCACAATCTTTGAGAGACAATGAATCTGATAGAAAATTTTGAACTAGCAATTAATCGCAGGAATAAGTCCTCTTGCCTAGTTCTTACACGTCGATTGCAGATCAAATGTGGCTCTTGCGTCTGAGGCGACCTGCACGTCTGGAGCGTGCCTCCTCCTTTCAGAAGCACCTGCGTGGGCGCCAAGTTCAATGTCTTCCTGAAGTCTGAAGGCCTGTGTGCTGTAAGACCTGTGTTACCTGAAATGTCCTCTCACTCTTTAAATTCTTCATCTCCTAAAGACACTGGAATTAATATCTCTGTCACACATATTAAAATATTAACAGCCTGACCCATTCCTGAATATTCTCTGGAAAATAAATGAGATGCTGTTTCTGGGCATTCAGATATGGCTAAAATATGAATGGAGGGAGGCAGAAATGCTCGGATGTGTCGGTGTGGCTCTCTGTGCGAGGGGCTATGGACGCGAGCTGAAGTCTGTTTCCTGTCACCACTGAATCTCAGAAATGAAGACATGTGAGGTAATCAAAGGGAAAAATCAAACCAAAACAAATGTATCTCATTAACAAAGCAGTCAATTCCCTTTATTTTTAAAATTTTATATACACATATGAATGATCTGTATAATGTACATTCAATATAGAAAGCTTTATATATGTGATAATGTATAGAACATTTCACAATTACACTAATCTCTTACATAACATCTTGACATTTGCTTTAAATTTTTTTTTTTTGCACAAGCTCCTTTTTCCTTCAATTTGGTAAAGCCAGTTATACATACCGATGTGCAGTGCGAACGCTCGGAAGGCTAACGACTGAGGGGGAGGGTGCCAGTGACCAGGCACAGGGACCAACCCAATAGTGTTTGGCCGGTGGAGGACAGCCGCGCAGACTCAGTTCGGGAGAGGAGAAGACCCTTCTCCAGGGACAAGTGACTTAGCCCAATTTCTGCTGACTGCAGTTCAACCTCACAGTCAGGCTAATTAAAAAAAAAACATTATAAAAACTAGGAAGGAAGTTTTGTCTGTTTGATTCACAGTCTTGTAAACAGATACAAAGGAACAAAATGTGCTTACATCCATCAAGAAAAAAAATTCTTGTGTACCCACTTAGGTTGATCCACAGAGTGCTTTCTTATAATGTGATACAATTAGAATTACTGACTTTTTTCCTAAATAAAAATATATTCATAGAAAAAGGAATAACACTGTCATGAAATCAGGAGAAAGGCAGTAAGAGTTTGCTTCAACGTATCAGCTGGAGGAATGTGGACTGGGCACCGACTGGCCTTTCAGCGTTCACTGTCTTTCATGGACGTTTCAAGTGTGAAAGCCAAGGTCGCCTGCCTCGTGGTCTACAGGAGGCGGCAGATTAGACATGACTGACGAGGATGTCCCTGCAGTGAGGTAGCCAGCAACCCCAGGTCCTGCAAGAGAGAAAGGAAAACACATGCCGTCTAGAGAGCAAGGCCACGTGAAAATACTGACCTTTATAAAAACGTCAGGTCCCCATCAAGTACCCCATCACAAGAATACCTTTTGTAATTCCCTAAATGTACAACTAAACACTAACAAACAGTATACTCAGTACTATTTTCATGGTTTGCTTTTACTGTGTGACAAAGTTAAAAATGATTTCAAAATTTCTGCTGGACAGTAACACTGCTGTGAAAATATGGAAAAAATTTCCCTTCTTACATCTGGGAAGTTCCAATTTTTCAAAAATTCCTGGACATCGAAAGATGGTCAAATTAAAAAAAAAAAAAAAAAAGGAACAGAGGAAAGAAACTCTGTACTTGGTCAGCCCATCCAAAAGTCATACTTCATGAAATTCCCAACAAAAACTGTCCATCAGGTTAACCTGTTTTCACTTGGTGCAAAGAAATTCCATTGTAACAAGTAACACCAAATGAACAAGGTTTGCTACACCAAGGTCTCAGAAAGAGAAGAAAGGCTTGGAACATAGGTCAAAACAAGAATACTACAGGAAAAGGTATCATGATTTTAGTTTTATATTTCTTCCTTGATTCTAATGATCTCTATTGTATAAAAATGCTATTAATGCCAGCATTTATCAAGATGTGTCCTGTGAGCATCTAATGGCTTTAGGTCCTCTAGTTCATCATAAACATTGCAGACATTTAATTATATCTCAGAATCGCTGCACAAACTGCACAGAGTACTTGCAAGAGACACTGCAGCATAACACACATGCTAAGCAATACTTGCACAGCTGAAATTGTAGGAGACAAGGCAAACAGCTAAGGAACATTGAAGGGTTGGGACTAGAAAAGCAGTGGAAGCGGCATGCATTTAGCAAAATGGTTCTCTACCTGCTCCAGAGAGCTACACAGAAGTTAGCAAGCTGCCTGGCAGAGCGGATCTAAAGTCCGCTCCTGAGGTGAAGGGGGCTGCTGCCAGTTAGAAGGGAAGGAGAGACACCTGGGGGGAAAAAAGAAAGATAAGCAGCACAGGAAGTCGTGAGGAGGGACACAGCACAGCAGAGTTGGATGAGGGCTGAGGCGTAACAGGGACTGATGGAGGACAGAAGGGGCACAACTCGGGTCGTCACCTTCGCACCTCGCAAGCATCTGCATCGAGGGTGCGGCAGGGCTTGTAGCACTGAGAACACTGTGCGCCCAGCGTGTGGCGACTCGGCCAGAGACAAGTCAGCCTGCGTGAGCTGGAACATGCCACGCAAGCACCCAGGCGCTCGAAACCTTGAACTCATATAGCTTAGAGGAAGAATTTCCCCTCTTTAAGGCCCCGTGAGCCTGCATCTAGCATTCCCTGCCTGGCAGCAGTCTGGGCACCAGGTCTTCCGCAGACTGCTCAGGAAAAAGACCACCGGGTCCACACGCCGGTGCTCAGAGTGACGGCACCACACTGCTGCATCGCTTCCCACCAACCTACCGCTTCAGGGCATCAAGATCACCAGAAAGTAGCAGATAGGTCTCACCAAAGATGGAACCCTTAGGAACAGGACCCGAAGCACTCCAGACCAGTACAGTTCCTGAGTGCTTCTGATGACCGGCTCAACTTGGTTCGCATCAAACAAGCAGATATGAGAGCAAATCATGGGTGTTACATGTAGAAAATGGATGTAGGCTACGGTTCTGAAACTGAGTGCTGGGCACCCCAGGCAAACTCACCAGGCGCTGCTGGGTATTTTTAATTTGAGATACACAGGCACACCTGCTGGACACCGTACAAACAACTTGCAAGGTAAGAGTTGGACATAGCTACTTAATAAACTTAACTATTAGGTTTCCTTTTTGTCTAAGGACAGATGAAAAAAATCACCAAGATAGTAAGGGAACTGAAATAAGAATGTTTGGGAACTGCTGGGTTAAAATCTACCTTGTGAAATAATGGGTCTCGAAGGATTATCCAGAATATTCTGGCCCGATCACTTGATTCTTTAGGAAAGACAAACCAATTCCTGGACAGTTCTGTAAATGGAGTCGGAGGTGCTCTCCCCCCGACGCCCTGGCCTCCTAGAGGGTGTGGCTGGTTTCTAGGGGCCAGAAGTTACGGTCTGGTCATTGGGGTGGGATAGAGCAGCTGCGTCCTCCAGAGAAAGGCAGGAGGAAAGAGTAAGGGTCGCCAGAAGTGTAACATGTAGTGATGGTATGCAAGGCTGTCCGACTTAAAAAGAGTGAGAAAAGATGAAAAATTAACAGAGACTACCACAAAACGGAACTGGCTGCCATGATGGAGTCGTGGGAGGAACATGAGCTTCGGAGAAAACGAACACGGGACTCTCCGCAGAGGAGAGAGAGAGGAAGCTCTGCCAGCGGCCAGTGTCCTGCAGTGAACTGACACTGACCTCAGGGAACCCTTCCTGACACGGCCCCCATTTCCCAACAGCACTGACATCCTGCCTGGGACGGGAGAAAAAGAAAAGCAGAACGTAATAGAAACCAACTCCGCAAAGAACTAAGGACTGGTTTGAGGAGAGGTCCAAGAATTGTACCCACTCTCCCTTCAATGACCTCAGGAAGCCAACTTCACTCTTCCATGTGCCTCTACCTACGTGCGAGTAAGTGAAGTTTCTTTACTTCCAATTCCAGCTCCTAAAGGCACCTTCGCTCTGTCCTGTTTCTCTCCCTCTCCCTGTGGTTCCTTCATCTACTGGTTTTCCAGGTGACGTCATTTGGGAATTGTCACTCACTGCTGAAATTGCTGTTAGAGGGCCTTCAACTTGTCAGTACCAAGCTCTTCTAGAACCTATAAATGGCTAAGTAACCCAAGGCCCTGGATAATGAGCAACCACAGCTTCTTTGCATCGTGGGTGAAATACCTGTGAGGCCCTTTCAGGTGGGCACCGATCAGAAAACAAAACTGCACCCGAGGCCAGAGAGCCAGCCTCACCTGAGGAGTCTCATCTTGATTCACCGACACCCTCTAACCTGCCAAGGGCGTTTTCACATTTTTGCTCCAAATCCTCAACATGTGACTGAAGACATTTGCTCAGCAGCCAGGGAGAGGAAAATCATTAAATGTACTTTTGCTCATTCTCATCTTATTTCAAAATAATGATTAACTCTCCTTTATTTATCCCCATCTCCTAAGCAAATGCCCTTACCTGTCTAACTCACCCAAAGGCACCAGAAGGAAGGGCTCATGATGTGTGTTCTCACAGCAACTTAATTCATTTGCAAACTGATCAGAGAGGAGCCGGGTACAACCTGA
This sequence comes from Tonatia bakeri, assembly GCA_004024845.1. Lineage (NCBI taxonomy): Eukaryota > Metazoa > Chordata > Mammalia > Chiroptera > Phyllostomidae > Tonatia > Tonatia bakeri. The sequence goes on from PVIA01007726.1 coordinate 74,397, forward strand.
ATCTTCTCAAGGTTGGGCAGGGAGCATTTAAACTTCCACTTCAGCATAAACACAGCATATATTCCATGGGGATCCGACCACATAATGGGATTTCACCATCATTGGTGTTTGCCCCTGTAGCGATTTTCAAACCTCGCTTATAACACCCGCCTGTCTGACTTAAGTGTGCAGAACCCAGCCTTCTCCCGGCTGGCTATGGACACACTCAAACCTCCTTGCTGTTGCGTGCAGAACCCGGCCATTTCCCGGCTATGGACACGCAAAAACTCACTATAGAAATAATCATGCACAGAAACAGTTTTCTGTGTGGAAGCCAAAGACAGAGCGCTCACTATCCAATTCTTTGAGCTGCTCTGGGCTAAACCCTCCTAAGGGGAAGAGCCCCTTCCTTTGTCCCAGTGGATTTTTATTGAGAAAGTAGACACAGTTTGTGGATTCACAGTCTGGCAGAAGGGATCAAAGGGAACACGTATCTTACAAAGATGCTAACAGAGTTGTGATTCCGGGCAGAGATTGGAGTTTTATCATATGAAAAGACTACAGGTTTCAAAGGTTTCCTGACTATGCCTTCAAATTCCAAGTTAATAACATCCTCCAGCAAACAGATCTCACAGGATTTTGCATATTCTTTGTCCCAGGCCTGATTACCCCGGGGGTCCACTGGCTCCGGTCTGAGCTGCCCCTTCCTTTGGCTGTTTGCTAAGGGCTGGAGACAGAGGCAACAAGGAGACTTGGATTTCTCACATCTGAGTACAAAGACTCAGGCTAAGAGGGGGCAGGGGTAGATGTTGATCACCCCTTCCTTTCCACAGCCCCTTCATTTATTTCCACAGTCTCGTGAGACTTATTCCACAGAGGCCTTTACGAGATCAGAACCTGGCTTAGGTTGTCCCTCCCTTTGAGGAGTCTTACCCATCATTGGTAATTGATCTAGCATTAAAGGCCAGGCACAGAACAGGTAGCGTCCATGCCAGGGGAATAAGTTTTGTCTCCTTAGTGGCTCCTGATCCGGAGGTTTCTCACTCAGCCTAAGTCACAGGGGGTCACAGCTTCCTGAGACCAGGCAGGGCAGTCCCCAACAGTGGTCCCCAACATGCCCCCTTTGTCAAACTGACGTCATACAACACATCAGTGCAGATCCACCAACACACAACACGGCAACCCAAGCAGGAAGTACACTTCAGTTCAGTCGGTAGGACTTGAACTCTTCAGAGTTAGTCCTTCTAAACAGGACAGACCAGAGCTCATGGGAAAATCTTCTCAACTAACATCTCAAGAAAAGAACATCCCAGAATGACGATGCACTAAAACTGGACCGTATCGGGGCCAATGTGGTGGCAGCCAATCCAGACCGTCCCGCACTGGCACGCCCGCAGCTTCAGCAGTGGCCTTCGGCACGGCCGCCATCACGCGAGACCCTTCCCAGGTGGAGATTTACACCACCATGACTGGCTCTGTGTGAAACATGCACCTTGAGCCAGCCCAAGGGCTTGAAGAAATTTGTGAACAGCAGCCTTTCTTGCCCCCAACCCTCTTCCACCCCCACAACTCACCGCAGCTGCCGCTCGCATCCCATTTCAGATGCCACCCTGGGACCCGGGACCCAAGGAAACCGAAGAGCACAGACAGGACCCTGGCTCACTCTTGTTTTTCTAGAGTGACTATTAGAGAATTCGGACAAGGGTGAGGACCAAAATAACTTCTAAAGGAAGCCTAGGTCTCCGAAGTTAAGTCCCTGTATCTTCTGTGTTCTAACCACAGATCCTGTGGCCCACAGCCGGTGGGCATGTCAGAGACCCCTCCTCGCAGTCTTTGATCCCACCGAGTCAAGGCAACGCTTGTTAGCTACGACGGGGAACAGAGAGAATTAGAAGAGGCCTTCCTGTAGGGAAGCTTATAATTGACACCCTACTCTTTTTGAGGGCTAAGTTTTAAACAAGCTTAGGCTTAGCCAGAACAAGGCAGATTTTCTAATCATAACTGTTATGTCTGATTAGATATTTCTCCACAATTTTTACATGTTCAAGATAAACAATACAGCCATGATCCACATCTCAATACAGAGTAATGAGTGTAATGCCACAAGAATGAGGTATCATGTAAACATTTGGAAAAAGAGTCTAAAGAGGTAGTTTCTAGTGTGCCTGAGAGAATAGTTTTCTAATTATAAGCCACAGCTCTACACCAAATTTGAAAGAAATATGGAATACACTAAGACCTTATTCCAGGTCCTTCTCGCCACAGAAATCACAGGACAGGGGTGGGAAAGTTAGAGGGAAACCTGCAGCATTCCACTCTTAATGTACACATACGACCAGCAGCCGAAGGACCACGTTTACAAATTTTAGGGCTCTGCTTATAAATTCCAGTGGATTAATATTAAAGTGGTCACAGTGGGGTCAAAAGCTGTATCACAACCTATTCTAAAATAAAAACCAAGCAAAACTTTCCCCAAAGTCCTTATTTTTGAATATTCAAGATTTAGTCAGGGATTGACTGAGGAAGGGGTGGGGGTGGGGCTGGGTGGAGGGGGCAAAGGAGAAAGAGTGGGGACAGCTGTTTAGTCTTCATGACGTATAAACACCTACACCAGCAATCAGGATAATCAGAGTAATTACACTGGTGTGAGAGACTCTGGCTAATAATTTTTTTATCTCAATTTACCTACATCATCTGTGGTTAGAGGAGGATTTCAGGGCTGACACTTTTCTATATAGTGCTGAGCTTTGAGCAACAAGGGGTTAAAAGCATCCACCTCCCCACACAGTTGAAAGTCCAAGTGTAACTACATTTAGCCCTCTTCACACATGGATTCCCAACCTTGAAGTTGACGCTTGAACAACACGGGTTTAAACTTCATGGGCCAACTAGAAAACGATCCACGTGTAAGTAGACCTGCACAGTTGAAACCCTCACTATTCACGAGGCAACTACTACAATTTCAGGCAGACAGCAAGAACCACCTCCTAGTCTTAGGGTTAACTTCAACTGAAAACCTTTACACCAAAGACCAAATATACTTCATTTATACCAAAGACTTTTTCATTTTCACCATATGACAACAGAATGCGGAGACTTTTCTTTTTAAACAGAAGCCAATATGAAAATGAATATTTCAAAATTATTTTGCAATTAGTGTGTCAAATGAACAAATGTCCTGAGATTCGAAACTATATTACCTTTTGACCCCTAAGAGGTAAAACATCCTTCCCTTTACAGTACCCACATATTTCCTCCCATGAGAGGATTATCCGGAAATATTTAGTGAAAGTACAGACTAATCACTGGAAACTTAGAAGAAAAATATTTCACATATGAGTATACATATTTAGAAACAATCTGTTATTCTGACAGAAATGGAATGATGCTACCATGTTTCTGAGACTATTATTTCTGATTAGATTATTTCTCCACAGTTTTTATATGTTCAAGATAAACAATTTAATAAAGCCATGCTCCAAATATAACCTATGATACCACCAATTAATTCAATGAAACAGAGTTTACGTTTCAGCACACACTGGACACACCGCAGTCACATGCTGTCCGGGACGAACCCAGAGGTCTGCTGCACGCCCATGGCACCTCCAGGACAGGCAGTAGCCTAGGAAAACCCTCTAAACGCTCTTTTAGTCTAGTCAGGGCAAAAGGAAGGTACGGGTGGCTTCTGCCATGTCTTAGGGTAACCAATTAGGCGCGATTTACCTGTGAGGTATCCTGCTGTTTGTGAGTCAGAAATAAACAAATCGTGTTTCTGATCTTTGAAGGCACTCCAGACTGAAGAACGAGACAGGATTTCATTCACCTAGGGAAGTAAAGCAAACTCTTGAAACATAAATAAAGAAAGAACTGGATATTAAGAGATGGAACTAAAGTGAAAAAGCAAACTTCCAAGACAAAAGGAAGAGGGCCAGCTGAGGAAGGTCCAAACATGGGCTAAATCCTGGCACTCATCAAACCCTCTATACCAGGTACAGATCATTAAACTAAGCCTGAAGAAGCCCCTAAGTCAGCCTTCCATCTAACTCGAACTCTGTTATTTTCAACCTACCACTTACTGACTCGGGTGTGATTTGGGCAGGGAGTTTTCTCGTTATAGTAACAACTAGCTGACAGTGTGCTACGGGCCCCTGCAATTCCTGAGGACCGGTGTGAGGAGAAGATGCTGTGAACTCAAGCTAAAACTTAAGAGCTGTCTTTCAATTTATAGATTATGTAATTACAAATTACAGCTGTTAGAAGTTTATGAGATCAATTAAGACAATTGTGATCAATGCACTTCAGAAAATAAAACAGGTTAATATAGAACGCATCAGAGTATCACATGTAAAATGGATAGTGCTGTGATTATTAATATACGCACACAATTATAAATAACATCGTGTGTCTCCTGAACTACAATGAAAGACATATTTCTTTCTGTGTGCACAGACTTCTAAAAGTTTACGGAGGAGTTCCGGCCAAGATGGAGGCATAGGCAGTCGCATTGTGCTTCCTTGCGCAACCAAAACTAAAGACAACAAAAATTGAGAAACAATAAACAACCAGAACAGAGAGAAATTAATTGAACAGAAGTCGGGCTCCAGTACATCCAGACCGGTAAGGAGCGGCGGAGTCGGAGGCCTGCGGAGTGGGGTCGAGGGGTCCCGGCGGGAAGAGGCGCTGGCTGGCAGGCGCGGGCGCGCAGGGCGCAGACGGCAGCAGACAGTCTGGTGGCGGACCCTGGGCGCTGGAGGCGACTGGCAGACCCAGTGAGGGGCGCAAGGCAGCTGGCTGTCCGCAGCCACACATTCGTGCGCAAACGGGCAGCGCCGCCGCATTTCAAAGCTTAAGAGCCCCGTCTGGGAACTGAGGCCAGGAGACTCTCCCAGCCTCACAGGAGACTTCTCGGGGAAACCCACAGAGTCCAAGAAAGTGCACAAGCCCACCGCCCGGGAGCCAGCACAGGAAGGGCCCGATTTGCTGGTAGGAGGCAGTGGAAGGGACGGAAGTCCTAGAGAGAGCGGAGCAGGCGCCATTGTTCCCTCTCAGACCCCGCCCCCACATACCACATCACAACCCAGTGACTGGGGTGCCCCGCCCTGGTGAACACCTAAGGCTCCGCCGCCCTTACGAAACAGCTGCAACCAAACCAAGGGAAAATTAAAAAGATGGCTCAAACATATTTGAAAGCCCCAGAACCAATTTTTTTAAGTGACCAAGAGATAGCCGAATTACCAGATGCACAGTTCAAAGCACTGGTGATCAGGAAGCTCACAGAATTGGTTGACTTTGGACATAAATTAGATGAACAAATGCAGGCTACGATAAGAGAAATGAAGGAAAATGCACAGGGAACCAATAGTGAGAGAAAGAAAACTGGGACTCAAATCAGTGGAGTGGACCAGAAGGAAGAAAGGAACAACCAAACAGAAAAGAATGAAGAAACAAGAATTCAAAAAACTGAGGAGGGGCTTAGGGACCTCCAGGACACCTTTAAACGTTCCAACATCCGAATTATAGGGGTACCAGAAGGGGAAGAGGAAG
>PVIA01007727.1:0-79791 GCA_004024845.1 Tonatia bakeri
CGTGGAACGCTCGCGATGGAGAAGCCCGGCCAGTAACCAAAGCTCTTTTGGGAACCGGGCTCCTCCTTTGCCGCGTGTGCCAGGAGCAGACCCAGCCAGCCCTGCTGTGGGGTTGCCGGGGCCACTCAGGTTGGCCAGCAAATGTGGCTGGAGCCTCTGCCAGGCCCAACTCCAGAGGCAGGCAAGATTCACACCTCACCTTGGAGCACCAGGAGCTTCTGCGATGAGGGGTCAGCTGCAGGCTATGTCTTCACTTGGGGCCCCAGTCATGTCCCTGAAGTTCCCGCCCTCTAGGCTGAGGACCACCCTGTCAATGGCCAAGGAGCAACCCAGACCCAGAAGATGTAGCTGTCAGTCTAGGCCTGCGGCCACCTCTTCCGGTGTCTCATACTGGGCACCGAGCGCAGCTGGCACAGGGCCCCAGCCACCCCAGTGGACAGAAGTACTGGGACTGACCAAAGGCAGGGCGCTGGGAGCGGTTGCGGTGGGACCCGCAGGCCAGTGACACCTGCGCCTAGCAGCCAACTCCTTCCTGTCCCCACCACTGTGCTGACACTCACAGCTCAGTGCTAGGAAGTGAGGGGCTTACCAGGGAGGCCCTGACCAAGCCCAACAGAGGGCTTGGGAAGGAAGTGCTGGATATTGGGGTCCAGGCGCCACCTCCGCAGGCATGGGCGCAGTCCCTCACATGCCCCGCAGCAAAAGGCTTCCTGCCCTAAGCCTGGAGCACACCGGTCTCCTCCCCCCAGGCCCCTCCTTGTCACTGGGCCGATGATGTTCGCCCGCCCGCCCTCCATCTCTGTGTGCACCCCCAGAATTGCAGCTCCCTGAGCGAGAGCTGACTGCTGCTGGAGCGAGGACCCCGGCCCTGGCATCTGACTTTGCCCTTCTGTGTCCCTTTCCAGGTCATGTGTGGCCTCACTGAAGCCCCTCCCCTTCCTTGCATGGTGAGGGTGTGACTGCAGAGCCTCTTGGCTTCCTCCACGGAGGAGTGGGGTGGGTGGGGGTGGAGTGGAGGGTCCTCTGCTTGGGGCACAAGGCTAAGAAGTGTTTCCCCTGGTTGTGCCCGACCTGACACTGGGCACGGTGCTCCAGTGAGGACACCAGAACGGCCATGGATGGGTGGGGGCACGCGACATAGGAGAAGCCCCCTTGTTGCTGGGGCTGCGGGGCAGTCGGCAGGATCACAGCGAGCAGGCGCCCTTCCTCACCGCACAGCCTGTTTACTCACCGAAGGCATCCCAGCTGCGCCACCTCGGCCCACAGCCTGGCTCGTTCCCAGACCTGCTGACAAAAGGGTGAGGAAACCGAAAGACCAACTGCCTGGCCCATTTTCAGCTCTCTCTCTGTGGGTGCCACAGGACTCGGGTTGGCACCCTGGGCAGAGGCCTGGTCCTTCCTGCCTGCCTTCTTGTGGCTGTGCCCTCCGGAAGGCAGCCCCAAGGCCGACTGCGCTGCAGCTGCTGGCCAGGAGCCAAGTGCAGCTGGATGGAGTGGCCCGGGCTGGGGACATGCCTGAGGAAGGCCCACAGGGGGCCGGTGAGACCATCACAGGCCGGGAAGCAGCTATGGGGTGCAGGCAAGGCGCAGCCATTCGGCAGCGATCTCGGACCAGTGCCGTGCAGGGAGTGCCGGCTCAGTGAAGTGACTGTTCAGTGCTCCCAACTCGGGGATGAGGCAATAGGGGTGGGGACCGGATGCCCAGGGTGGTGGCTCAGGATCTCCTAGGAGCTACACACAGCCGTTGGGACCTCTGGCACTTCCGGCCCTCTACTTACCTGGCCCATCAGTCTGGAGGAGCTGACAGTGGAGAGGCGCTATTGACGCACAAGGTCACCGAGCACGGAGTGGCCCTGACCTCAGCCAGCTGCGACGTACGTCCTTTTAGGAACAGGGGTGTGCCAGGCCCGTAACTGGATGCCCTCTGTGTACCTGAGCCGAGCCATAGGCAAGGTTTTCTAGGGCAGCTCCCCACAGGAACTGTTTTGTGAAAGCAAGCGATGTTACTCAAACGAAGACCACTAACAAGTCTCAACCCCAAAACTTTGTCGTCTATTTGCCAAGGGCACAGGACACCTCCAGCAGCTCTGACTTCTGCTTTCCTGCATTCGGACCATCCCACAGCCTACACCGAGGCAGCCTGTGTGGCCAGCTTCCGAGAACCGAAGAACTGTTTTGCCTTCTGGTTAAAAATGCTCCAAGTATGGAAGTGCAAGGTGCACTATTTAAGCAGCAGTGTCCAAGCTGCCCATTAAAACCCAAGAACCTTCTGATCAAAAGCAGACTGGGGCGAAGGTTCAACAGCCACCCCCTGGATCACCGCTACACCCCAGAGCACTGCACGCACCAGCACCCAGGACTTCGTTTCCGACGCAGAGCGAGGAAAAGGCTGGTACTGAAGGTGGTCCAGAGCTGGTCACGATGAACCTTCTAGAAAACCAGTTCACCACATGGGGGACTCCACCTCTGACAGCATAAGGCTGTTACCAAGACCTCCAGGTCTATTGTAAGGCTGCCTTTCCTCACAACCCCTTTCACTTTGAAACAAATCTTAAGAAAATACAAAGCTATTAGGGTGTAAACATCTTGCTACTGTTGCAAATACAGAGTACTCGTCCGGCTGGAGGCTCTTCTGCAAGTCTGACATCTACCTACCGCCCTCCGCTGCCGGCAGCCTTGGGCACACTTGTTCCCACTGAGGTGGTGGCTTGGACCCAGCAATCCCTGCACCCCTGGGACTATTCAACTTGCTGTACAAGATCCGTAAACCCATCCCTTCACAGGAAGGTTCAGATCCCTAGCCTGAGCGCTACCATTTTAAAATTTCCTTTTCTTGGTCTATGTTATACCCCAAATTATTTTTCTACTCCTTGACAACATGCAGGGAATACTGGTATTTTATTTTAGCTCACACTGCAAATACAGCAGGGGGCCTTTTATATGTAATTTGTTTTTGTAACAAGCTAAACAGAACTTTTGGATACAAGAACCTAGATAGTGGATGTACTAATGTATGTCTGTGTATTCAATTTAGGTTTTTCACACTTAGTTGGATAAACAAGTTTATTTGTAAATTTAGTCAACATACATAATTGACCTAAAAACTTCAATAGAAGGATAAATTTTCAAACCACTTGGAAGACCATCTCTGTAAAGTGATTTTCCCAGGACCACACCAGATGTAACCTAACTGGACACCATCTGAACTGGCAGAGGATCAGCAAGCTGGAGCCGTGCTCCGCCCCCACGGCAAGCTCCCACTAAGGGCTGTAACACGAACTACGCGAGGAAGGAACTCGGGTATTGTTTCCTCTTGGTAGAGGGAGAAACACCTAGTTATGAAACCAACCACAACACAAAAAAGCTGAACTAGTTCAGAACGTTAGTAACAGATGATGCTGGTGTGCATAACTTGAATTATATCCTAGAGCCCTTATATAAATAAAATCCCCGCGATAGTTTGCATTATCAGCTAGAGGGTTAGTTAACATGTGGTAGAATGAGGACTTATGCAAGGTATTAATTTGCAAAGCATTTTACTACTATGAAACAAGTGCAGTTTCGTTAGAGGAGAAAACCAACTGGCCCCTAAATTACACACACCTTAATGACAAGACTCCCCACATGTGAATGTAAAACATTTAATTTAAAAATGTTGACACTACAATATATAAAATAGCTATTATAAATGCACATAGTGTATTCTATAGCTGCCATGTTTACTTTTTTTTTTTTTTTTTTTTTAAGGAAACTGTAAGTTACACTGTGGTTAAGACTTGTATCTTCACCCTTGGAAAAGCCCGCATTCTATCACAGTGATGCATGGTCAGACTTAACAGCCCCAATTGTTAAACACTTGGATCAAGTCATAACCAGTTTTATTGCAAAAGGACCCTGTACACATTAATCAGTTCTAGTACCTTAATAGCTACCCAACAAGTCATTAACATACAGAAACATGCATCATGAGAAGCAAGAAGTATCACCCATCCCGCCTGCATATTAGCAACTTGTCACTCCTGAGCAACAGCGCTCACATCACTGAGGTCTGTGAACAGTCACTTTTCGCATTCATCCTGAGTGAAAGATGGAATGACTTAAGTACAAATGCAACATATTATAAACAATTTCTTACAAAAAAAGTCACAAATTAAACCAAAGTATTTTACAGAATTTACTACAAAACACCGTAAAAACTGCCTTCACTTAAGCTCTCTCCCCCCGTATCCGGCGAGCCAACTGGATGTCTTTGGGCATGATGGTGACTCTCTTAGCGTGGATGGCACACAGATTAGTGTCTTCAAACAAACCCACCAGGTACGCTTCGCTCGCCTCCTGTTGAGGACAAGAGCCACACTATTAACCCTCCGGAGAGGAGAAACCAGCCTCAAGCCCTCCGCCCCTGCCCTAGCCTTTGTTGTCTTACCTGCAGCGCACCGATGGCGGCACTCTGAAACCTCAGGTCTGTTTTGAAATCCTGGGCGATCTCCCTTACCAACCGCTGGAAAGGCAGCTTCCGGATCAGAAGCTCGGTCGACTTCTGGTAACGACGGATTTCTCGAAGCGCAACGGTTCCGGGCCTGAGCGAGAATGTAAACGGACACCAGTTAACTGACAGCGCCGGCGCCCTACCAGGACGGTTCCCGCGCCACCCAGCGCCGCCGAGTCATTGTTTTCCCTCTGCCTCGCCTACCTGTAGCGGTGCGGTTTCTTCACCCCGCCGGTAGAGGGAGCACTTTTCCTGGCAGCTTTAGTAGCCAACTGTTTACGGGGCGCTTTCCCACCCGTGGATTTGCGAGCAGTCTGCTTGGTTCGGGCCATTTTCTTTCACCTAAAGACGACATCCATGACGCCCTGCCGCACCGCTCGCCAGGGGTTGGGGTGAGAGGAACCGGACCGGCTCCGCACAGCGCCCCTGCCCTCCCACCCCTCCGCGCCCCACCTCGCGGCGGCGGCAGATGGCCGAGACGGCCGCCGCCGCCTCCCCCTCCCCTAATGACTCAGGCTGCGAGTAGCAGCAGCCTCCCCCGGGAGGGGGAGCTCGCGGAGGAGTCACTTCCCTTCCTCGACGGGCGGAGGCCCTGGTGCCCGGAATCCAGCGCCAGGACCTCCTAGTCACTATCGTGAAAGACAGAAGACGCGACTCCGGAACGAAGCCCCAGGAGAAAAACCCCCGACCCCACACTCGATGCCAGCGGCCAGAGCAGCCTACACCAGTCGGTACTCGGCCCCCAACGGCCGCCACCCGCGGCATCAACGGCTGGCGCGGACTCAGGTCATGGACCAATACATAAACGCTCACCCAACGCCGAAGTCTTAGGCCGTTCTCCCTTCGCCGCTCCGCTTCTGTTGCCCAAGGAAAGGCCGCAGCCACCAAGCAAAATAAGATAGCTGCTCCAACGAACACCCAAACCGCTTTGCTCTAACCCCCCCAGTGCCTCCGTTTTTATACCCACGCTACACGCTGCGTCTCTCCGTCATAAGGCTCTCATTTGCATACACCGACGACTTTTTCTATTGGTCGGAGTTTTCGCCGACGCGTTGACATCCCCCGACACAAAGGCCGTGCTTCGGCAGTGTTCTCTGATTGGTGGACATCTAGGCCGCTGATTGGCTGCTAAAGTGGACTAACGATTGGATAAAAGCAAAGAGAAATGGACGAATCAGAGTTTAGCACTAAGCGGCTCTTCTCATTGGATAAAATGGAGCTATGTTTGGATCCTTCCCTTGGTTCCAAAGCTCTACCATACAAAGTCAATGCAAATCAATTGCATTGGTCCCCACCAGGAGTGCGGAGCCCGGGTAGGCAGAAGGCTAACCTTATTTGTATCGAGGGATGCAATCAATGTAGGAAGAGGTTCGTTTAATAAAATTTTTGTAAATGTTTCCCAGGGTAAAATAAAATGTGTTCTCTATTATTATTTACTTTTCATTAACATTTTGGTAGTTTTAATTCGTTTTTTTGTTCCCAAGTTTTATTCAAGAACTCATAAAATATTCCAGGTAAATGTTTTATTCATTTTAACATTTTGACAGTTCAGTATGTAGTGTAAATGAAAACTGGAATTCAGTAAATCATATATGACCAAAGTATTTTATATATCTTTCACATACATTTTAACCAAAACTCAGTTCTTTTGTTTGGTAGTGTGGAGAAGGGTGAATACTAGCTACAAAGAAACAAATATCAGTAAATGATTTTGTAAGTACCGTTTTGTATGGTCTCAGGCCTGCTGTCACAAAATGCTTGGTGATTTCATATGTAAGTAACCAAGCAACATGGTTTTGAATGATGCAATTCAACTGAATGAAACTACTACAGTGATCATGGGAATAGTCCCACAACAGCATCTGCATGTCCCTAACGAATACAGAAAAGACACCTGTATTCAACATGTGTCCCCGTGTTTGACGGCATACCCCAGAGGAGTTAGTTGTGGAGAAACACGACAAACATATAAAATGTTAACTCCCATCCTTGCCTAAATAAATATCTTGGAGGGACTGCAATGTTGAGCACTCCAGTGATGCAGGTATGTGAAACACCAAAGCAGGCTTAGGTTAAGACCAGACAAACAAAACTCAGAAATTGAAAGAGAGCCTTGGGCTGTCTACTCCACAATCTTTCCTTTGGGTACACTGAATAGTTTATTAAAATCTTTTTATCAAAACCATTTACATATAGATTTCAACTCAGAGAATTATTACCCATAAATACAAAGACCTCACAAATGTACTGGTGACACCAAAAGACTGAGAGGAAAAGGTACAATTTGGAAAAGCAGCTGTGGAAAAAACATCTTTGGCCCAACCTCTGGTACTGAATTATTCTAATTATTTCACCCCATTCAATTACAACATTCAAAATAAGTATTTATCATATTTAGGCTTTTGTGTGATGCGCTCCGAGTTTAGGGTAGTGGGAAGATTAAGCTTTCTATTCATGACATGCTGAGAGGAGAAACCGAGATGGAGGAAGGCTCTTTTTTTAAATTTTATTTTATTTATTTTTAGAAAGGGGAAAGGGAGAAGGAAATATCATTGTGTGGTTGCCTCTGTGCACCCCCTACTGGGGACCTGGCCTGCAACCCAGGCATGTCCCCTGACTGGGAATCGATTGGGGCACCCTTTAGTTCACACGCCAGCACTCAATCCACTGAGCCACACCAGCCAAGGATGGAGGGAGGCTCTTGCCCTGTTCTCAGAACCTGTGTAAAGAAACAGGGCACTGCTTAGATCTCACAGGAGACTGTCAAATACTCTGAAATATAACTAGAAAAACACCCTGCCATCTTTTTCCACTGCTTACATGGCCTGGGGAAGGAATGGGTTCCTTGAAACACACCTTTGTATTCCAGTATTTTCATAAGTGATCTGGAACCCCGTCTGTCCCGTGCCTCCTAGAGGAGAGAGTGTTTTTTTTCCCCCCGTTTTGCTAATTATTAGAGAGGAACTAAAACTGCTCCAGGAGCAACCAGGTGTGGATTTATAGTCATCCATTTAAGGACAATTAGTGAAAACAGTTTGTCCTTCTTGTCAGTCACACAGCCTCGCGTCTCTCCTAAACAGGTGCGGGGAGGGACGGCAGCCCAGGGCGTGCAGAACTGCAAGTGTTTACACAACCGAAACGCCCAACAGCTGCAGACAGCTGTTCAGTTCCTGTTCCCGCACGGACTTGCTGAGTAACTGTGCAAGTTACTCAGCCTCTCTGTTTGTTTCCTTTTCTTGTAAATTGAGCAGATTGGATGATCTCTCCTAATGCTACTAGTACACACTTACTTATTCCGAAGCTCATGCTGTACACTTACTTAAAATCTAGCACTACACACTAACTATATTTCTTCATTCAAATCACACTGGAGTGTTTTGGGGATAATGTATAAGCCAATTACTGAGATTTAATAATAGGACTACAACAATACACTACAACATTTATTTGTGCTTTGGTAATTTTTCATCTTCCAATGCCCCTAGTGGTAAACACTTGACTGTTTAAGAAATACCAGTTTCACCCTGGCAGGGGAGCTTAGTTGGTTAGAGCCTCATCCAAGGTCTCTGGCTGCTAGTTCCATCCTGGGTCAGGGCACATACAATAAGCAAGAAATGGATGAATAAATAAGTGGAACAACATCTCAATGTTTCTTTCTCTCTCTCCCCCCACCTTTCTCTCTCTAAAAAGCAATTAAAAAAAAAAGAAGGAAAGAAATACCAGTTTCCTAACTTTGTAGGCTGACAATTTGATTTCTGATGTGAGGTTACTGGGAACTAAATAAAATTATGTATTATTCTTAAATAACAATTTTCCATTCACCCCATCCTCCCTTACTCTAAGGTAGTTGAGAATGTTTCTTTAATGGGATGATCGTTAGTTAACAACAGCGTTAAAATATCTTTGAAGAACTTTATAAAGCTCACAGAATCAAATGCCTAGGTCTGGGGCAACTGGCTTACTTTACAAAGGACACGAAGTGAAAAACTTCGCCCCACTGGTGGGAAGTGGGAAAGGGAGACATTTTCCCAAATAGAAAGGCTGACGTTCAGAGCAGGAAACTGGAGTGGGTCATAAATCGCACCACCTACTCAAACCCAGGCCCTTCCTCTGGACGCTATATGCTGCTGCTTCTCAACGCCCCTGCAACTTGCCCGTGTACCTGAGACTACTCCAGATGAAGATTAAATTCGCCCTTGGCCCCTAATGTACTGGAAACAAGTTGGTCAGGCCAGGTGTTGAGGTGACAGGGGAACCAAATCGTGGAGTTCCAGGTTTCGGGGTTGCTAAATGTTTATGGAGAGTCCCCAGCAAAGACGCGGGAACCGAGTATTGCGTCGCGTAGCTCTTCTTTGGCAAACCTTTCCCAAGCTGATTTCCACCGGGCAGACTTTCCTTCGTGCCTGATCCCTAGTCCCGCCGCTGGACTGAGGATGTTGTGGCGCATTCCAGGTGCTGGTAGCACAAACGGAGCGTACAAGATTCTTAAGCAATGCTAAAGGCTGGCATCTGAACTGAGCCCAAGCTATACCAAGTCCGGAGGCGAGGTAATTATTACACTCTTGGCAGTAAAATTACACCTGGAACTGTTTCACAGAAGTCTTCAGGGCCTCCTTAGTTCTGGGTCCCATCTACTCTAGGGGATCCTGTTTCAAGGAAAAATACCCCTACGAAACTGCACTAAGAAGAAACGCAGCAGGACTACAATTCCCTAAAGCCGTCGCGGGGCCTCAGCATCCGGGACACAGTCTGCAAGGATCTCTGGGTATTGTGGTCCGTTCCTTTGGCAGCAACCCTCTGCCGACGGTAAAATTCCGGCCGAACCGGGGACTACAACTCCCAAAAATCCTTGCTGCCGTGCGGGGGGTCTTCACGTTCCCGTGGCGCGGCGCAGGCGCACTGGGACCTCGGCACGGACCGCGCAGACTGAATAATAAAAGGGGAGCGGCGAAGAGGCAGGAAGACAGGACCATGTCGAAGGGCCCCGGGCCCGGCGGCTCCGCAGCTTCCTCGGCGCCCCCGGCCGCTACCGCTCAGGTGCTGCAGGCACAGCCTGAGAAACCGCAGCACTACACGTACGTAGAGCCCCCCCCGCCGCGCGCGCACGCCTGACGTCAGCGGCCAGCGTGAGTCACGCGCGCAGGGAGAGCGCGAGGCGGCCTCTCCCTCCCCCCTTTCCTCCTCCGGCCCGGCCCAGACCGGTTCCAACCTGCTGGGGCCGGTCCCGACTGCCTCCAACTGCCACCAACCCCTGGTCGGGCCTTGGGGCGGGAAGCTCTGTCCCCGCCGCTCAGTGGGGAAGGCAGGAGCACGGGGCGCGGAGCGCACACGCCTTAGGGGAGGCCTTCGAGGCCTAGCTGTTGCTCAGACCGTAAACCACAGCCCCGGCTCTCGGGGGCGGGGAGGAGCCCCAGGCCCGGCCAGGATGAGTGTCTCTGGGGCCAGCCCTGGGGCCACCCGTGATGACGCCTAGTGTGAAGTACGGGCCTTTCCAGTCCACAAGGCCCGAGTGTTTCCCACGGACACAGTTGCCCTCACCTGGACTCAGGGGTCCTGAGCGGGATGGGGTCGGAGGACGTCCGCAGGCCCACCCGCCATGTGCCACCAGAGGGACCCCCCCAAATGCTGGCCCCGGGGGAGGCCCGCCACGTGGGACACCTTTCCCTGGGATCCGCTCGTGTCTCAGTGTGGTCCCTGCCCTCCTCCTCCTCACTGCCGTGGAAGGCACATTAAGCAGTAGGTGCTTTGGGAGACAGATGCACAGAGGCAGGCCTCCCTGTTCAGCAAAATGTTGGTTTCCACGCTCCCAGATGCTCTGTGGGTGCTCTGGTCCCCATGGCTCCTGAGCGATGCGCATCCTTGAGCCTCAGGCCCGAGGAGCCCGTGAGGGCCGCCTGGCGCACCGAGAGCAGGAAGCCCTGCTGGAGCAGAAAGAACTGCAAGCAGCGGGAGGAGCTCGGGTCACAGACGGTCACAGACGGTCACAGACGTGAAGCCCACCGGGCAGGGAAGCGTCCTGGGACTGGGGCTCAGCCGCGGGAGGCGCGCCGGGTTCATTGCGAGCTGCCCTGCCATTGGTTGAAACCGCCGGAAGCGCTTTCTTGACTCCCGCTCTGCCATTGGTTGAAACCGCCGGAAGCCCTTTCTTGACTCCCGCCAGATTCACGGTGACGCTCCCTCTTCGCACGTGGCGGTGGCGTCGCTGGTCCTTTCTTAGCGGACTTCTTTCTGCGATCCTGCCGTTGTTTTGGCGAGGTGGTCCGCCCTTAGAGAATGCTGACTGGTCGAGGGTTGCGGTCCATCGACAGTGTGGTCCTGAGTGGGAAATCCGCAGTCTTGGCATAATTGGAACTTTGTGAACTCGGGTTGCTCGAATCACGTTTTTCAGTAAATGCCCATAATGTTTTTGAGTCACGTGGGTCTTGCTTTCAGCAGCCTGTTTCTGTGCTGTGTTGTTAATTGAGCATACTGAGGCGTCTTACGTTAAAAAGGCTTTCTGCCCTGGCTGGTGTGGCTCAGTGGACCGAGCGCCAGCCTGTGAACCGAAGCTCACAGGTTCGCTTCCCAGTCAGGGCACTCGCCTGAGTTGCGGGCCAGGTCCCCAGTTGGGAGCATGGGAAAGGCAACAGGATCGGTGTTTTTTTCTCCCTCCCTTCCCGCCTCTCTAAAAGTAAATAAAACCTTAAAAAAAAAAGCTTTCTGATCCTTGTGGAATTGACAGATGAGACAAGTCAGCATCTGTGTGTAAATACATGTTAACATCTGAGTCTTTGTTCTCTTGATGCTCACTGTGTCGAAACTGTCTTTCCATTCCGTGTGGGGTGAGTGCAGAGTGATAGGGCTTGGCTCTCGAGGTGGCTTAGTGAATCATCCACAGTGAGTTTGATTGGGTGGTTGGAGATTTTAGGTGTTACCACCTCTTTATTTTCTGTTGTCTGTTCATTCGTGTGTGTGCTTATGTTTATGTTAATCTCTCCAAAAATCAGAGCTAGAAATCAGCTGTCATTCTTGGTAGATTTGTGGGTATTCTGAAGTTGTGATGATGGGGAAAACTTCATTCCTTGACGCCCCAGGCTTGAGGAGCAGGGAGGACGAGGTCATGGAAGGTGGCCCCGGCACACTTGTTGGCCTGGATTATTTTTAATTTGTTTTTAAGATGAACTCATTTGTTGCTTTTGGGGGTTAGGGTTAGGATACAGTAATATTTTTAGGTTTATCTTTTTTAATTTTTTAAAAAAATTACTGATTTTAGGGGGAAGGGAGAGAGACAAATATCAATTTGTTCCACTTGTTTATGCCTTTATTGGTCGCTACTTGTACATACGTCCTGTGACCCAGGGATCGAACCCACAACCTCAGCATATCAGTACAATACTCCAACTGAGCTCCCCGGCCAGCGCTGGATACAGGAATAGTTTTATTTTCATTTCAATATTTGTCACCAAGTTTTGAGCTACTCGGCAAATTTTCATTCTCCCTTGCATTTCCAGGATTCGTTCCAGTCTGATTATGGCCTTAGCTGTTGTGCGGGTGCCCTCACTTTTCAGACACAGCCCCGTGATGGTATTCACACAAAGCTAAGTCTGCTTTGAATGTTTGCATTTTCTTTTTCCTGTCAAAATGTTTTACCTTTACAATTTTTCTAAAACATTTATTACATTGATTTTGTGTATTTTTTTTTGCACCCGTGTTATGTGCGATTATGTGACATGCAACCATCATTGCAGTGATCTGGGAGAAATTTGCATTAAAATTGAGTCCCTCGTCATAACGGCAGACAGTCTCGGCGAACACAGCGGAATCCACCAAAAGCAAACGTCGCCTTCCCGTGCGCAGTGTTGCCCTTCCGTGCGCAGTGTTGCCCTTCCCGTGCGCAGTGTCGCCCTTCCGTGCGCCTTCTTCCGCTTGTCCGTGTCCCACAGCGGAAGTCCTACAGTCTGAGCCCGGTTTTCTGAGTTAAGAGGATTATTCATAACATAGTTAGAAGGATAATTATTTTGTTGGTATTTTTTCTAATCTCTTGAATAATTTTGATGTAAGAGAAACTTTAAAATAATCCTTTCGGCAGGTGCTTGTGTTAGACCTGAGGAATTTGACCCTGTTAGAACATGGGTATGTCAGAATTTCGTCTGTTGAACGTCTCCAAGTATGAGACCAGCGCTCTAAAATGGTAATGCGTGTGTATTGGTGCTCGTCGGATATAGGAAACATGGGACCTCTTGCTAGGTGACTTGTCTGTTTACTTCACAAAGACTCACTTTTACCCAGGTTTACTTAGAACAAGGCCATCGCACTCATTAGAAGAGTTTCAGCCCTGGCCAGGGAGCTCAGTGGGTTGGAGCGTTGTCCTGATACACACACCAAGGTCGTGGGTTCAGCTCCCGGTCAGGGCACATGCAAGAACTGAGCAATGAATGCACAGGTGAGTGGAACAAATTGAGGTTTCTCTCTTTCTCTCCTTCCCTTCTCTCTAAGATTAAAAATAATAATAATAATAATAAGTTTTATGAAAGTAGATATAAGAATGAGAAATTTTAGAGCAATTACATTCTGAAATACATCTACAGTTTAGCCAACCTTGGGCTTATTGCTGTATAATAGTTGTATCATTATTTTGACCTTATAAGAACCTCAGAGACATTAAATCGTGTTTGGATTCCTGCCCCTGCAGTTGATTCTCGAAGTTCTCAACACCTCGTGTTAAAGAAAAATGAATTTCTAGTTCCAGGAAGGTTTCTTGGAGTTTCTGGTCACTGGCTGATTTCTCATAGTCAGACAGAGGATAAATACCTTAAAGATTTCATTTAGCCAAGTGTCCTTTTAGTTTAGGACTTTTCCCTGGGATTTTTAAACAGGGATAATGTGTCAGTATGTCCATAGAATGTTGAATGGCAACTTTGGTAGTTTGTATGTTACAGAAATACCATGAACTTCACTTGATTGCATCTGGCCGTGTTTTGGAAAACCCAGGACACGAACTTGTGGTTCAGTCATTGTTGCAGATGCGGCGAAGACCGCACATGCGTTCCTAGGGTGCAGCTTGTTGCACAGCTGACGTCACTGGAAGCATTGCCTAGCAACCCCCGCAAGAATGAGTTAAATTACCAATAAATATTTCTGCTTCTCTCCTCTTCTCTTTTCTTTCTTAATCAATTTTAGAGAGAGAAAGAGAAAACATCCGTTTGTTGTTCCACTTGCTTGTGCGTTCATTGGTTGATCCTTGCATGTGCTCTGACTGGGATGGAACCCGCAACCTTGGAGGACTGGGATGATGTTCCCACCACTGAACTACCCAGCGGGGCTGGGACCAGTTTCTTGCAGAACGAAAGTTAAGAGCTCATTATGGCCTTCAGTCAAGCCCACAAAATTCCTATTTATAAGTATTAAGTGTTCATCCTAAGGGTAGAGTCGAACTTAACATCTAGTTGGTGTTTGCTATAATCTAAATCAGTGGTTAAAGTGAAGATTTGCTTAATGGTTAAGTTTTTTTTTTGTTTTAATCCAGCCGTAGTAGACACTAAAGAAGGCGTCCCCACAGCCCACGTGCGTCTGCTTTGGCTGGTGGCTTCGGTCACCCTACAAAGACTGACTGACGGTGAGGGCCGCTCAGAGCAGCCCGGGCGCGCTCTGTAGCGGGGCTCCCCCTCTGGAAGGGGCGCCCCGCCCCACGTAAAGCAAGACTCCCTCTCGAACCTGCTTCCTCCCGCTCACAGCACCCTGCTGCCTGAAGGTGAGCTCACCTCCTGGGCGCCGCGGACGCCATGAGCTCACTGCGGGATGAGAGCCCACCATGGCCGGAGCGCTGTGCGTCCGCCGGCCTTTCTGCCGGACCTCTGCCCAGGAGTCACTGTTCTCAGCAGGAGAGACTTCGGGGCAGCAGAGTGATCCAGGTTGCATTGGTAGCTGTAGTACTTTAAATGGTGGACTGGTTTAGGATTATTTTCCCAAACGGGGCAATATTTGCTTAATGATTAAGTTTTTCATTTATCGTTGATGCCAAAGGAGGTTTTCCCACATAATGCATCTTTATTTTGAAATTGGAACTTTGGACAGTTACGATTAATCCTAGTAGGTTGTCTTCCCTTCTTTTAAAATCTTGGATGAGTTCAGGGCACACTGCTGTGTTACGTGAAGATGTTGTCGAATGTCAGTTTCTCCGCTGTTCCTAGCCAATATAAAAAACACATTAGCTTAATTGCTAAAAATGCCAGGAGTTTGGGTTCAGTATTCTTCTGGATGATGCAGCTTTCTTATTTTCTTACTGTGTGGGCACTCTGTAGAGTCACCCAACCAACCCTCTTCAGTGCCTGCTCGGAGGACAGATACCTGTGTAGAAACTTCGGGTAGAGTCAGGGCATGTGGACACAGGTGTAGGACGTATTTATAGTGATGGCAGTGTCCTGGGATTGGCGGTGGTCATGCAGCATGTTCAATGTGCTAAGAAACGGTGAATTTTTATGTTGTGTATATCACATCTTACTGTTTTAAAGAAAGGGGTTTTAAAAATCAGTGCATATGAGTTCCTGCTGCTAGAGTGGCCTTGGGGCACACGGTCCCTCGGGCTTGGCAGCATCCTTCCGCGTGCGCAGGCCCTCCGTGGGCGAAAGGGAGGGCCGCCCCTTGCCTCAGCCCTCTCAGCGCCCGAGTCCCGCTGGGTCCGTCCTAGGCAGGGTGCCCCGCGTGAGTCTACGGAGGTGCTTTGGAGGTGAGGAGTGGGCGCGCAGCAAGTGTGAGACTGCTGGTGGCCGGTAGTCGCACTTGGAGTCGTCTCTGAACTGACAGCCGCCACAAGGAACAAGCGTGTTTTTCCCGTTGCATTTGTGGCAGGAACTGTGCTTACTCCCGAGGGCGGGTGGGAGGTGGAAGAGGAGGCTGCTGTGCTGCAGCGCCGCGGACCGCAGCCTTCCGCGGTCGTGTCGACTGTTTCAGCGTTCACATGGACGTTTCTCTAAGGACAGGCCGTGTGTTCTAGGCATTTAAAATGATACCAGGGGTTATATAATGTTTAGTTCAAGTAGTCACAACAATTTTTTTATTATTTCTCTGTAAGATCCCTCAACTTTCACCCCTTTTTTCTTTGCCAGTGTGTAGCATTTGACAGCAGTATCAAGAGCTGAGGCGGAGGAGAAGATGGAAAGGAGTCTAGCACGTTAAAAGGCTCATAGCATTCTCTGTGAGGCGGCCTTTTTCCTGTTGGTGCCCGATTTACTTAGGAGACAAAGAAGAGTCTGAGGCCCGGGACAGTGTCATCACATCATATCTGAGCTCACTGAACTGTTTCTTCCTTTTCCTTTTTTTTTTTTAAGATTTTATTTATTTACTTTTAGAGAGAAGGGGAGAGAGGGAAACATTGATCCGTTTCTTCTCCCACACCCCCAAATGGGAACCTGGCCCACAACCCAGGCACGTGCCCTGACTGGGAATTGAACCAGCGACCTTTAGGTTCACAGGTCTGCGCTCAGTCCACTCAGCCACACCAGCCAGGACTCCTTATTCTTGATGTCACAGTTTGCTTTTTGTATTCTTAAATTGACTCATTTGTTTCCAATTAGTATCTGAAGCACCATATGGCCACTGTAAGTCCTCACAGAATGACTTAGGAGGAGGAGGGCCCACATTCCTGCCTCCCTGTGACATTTTGGCCGAGTCACAAAACTACCCATTGAGGAGCGGTACCTGGGCGTAGAAAAGAAGAGGTTGATGATAACCTTTGGGTGGGTTTTTCATGACCTGAAAGTTTTAGGTAGTGTCTGAACTTCTATTAACTTTGGTGAGAACAGTGCTATATCTTTTCAATGTGACTTTTACTGCCAAGAGTTGCCAGGCGCTTGTTAGCCTGCCACTCAGGTCTGTGTAAATCACACCTCTCCGAACACAGCATAAATTAGAAACGTGGATCTGTATTTTCTTATTCAAAAAAGCAACAGTTTTTTCTGTTGAACCGAGAGTCCTTTAATAATGAGTACATAAAATGAATATTAACTATTCAGTGGAGCATGTTAAAATTAACATCTCTGTGTTTATTTTTAGTGACTTGTTCTGAGGTGGTGTGATTACGGCCTGTCGGGAAGTCCCCGACGCGTTTCACGCAGCCTCCAGACCCGCGCGCGCTCACTTGCTGCTGCTCTTGTCTTCCCTTTGCCGCAGTCAGCGTGACCGTTGAGAACACTGACTCCGAGGCCGACTCTGTGGGCTTGAGGCCCAGCTCTGCCCCTTATTTGCTGTGGGGCCTTGGGCGAGTGGCCTTCCTCTCCGGTGTCAGTGTCCGGAGGGCAGCAGCAGCGCCCCTGCGGCCGTGGTGAGGACTGAGTGAGCTCGCGTGTGCAGAGTGCTCGGACCAGTGCCCGGCTCTCAGCAGGGCGTGAGATCCTGTGCTCATGGGCGCGGGCGTGTGAGCTGGGTCCGAGGCACTGCTTTCGGCTGCATTGCCCCTCCCTTCAGCGGCCCTAACCCAAACACCCTCCTGGGCTGTCTCCCCACCAGAGAGGCCCTTCATTCCCTTGGGCTCACTCCTCTCCGCATCCACGTGAACTGCGGTCGTCACCCTCCGTGCAGCCTCCGTCAGACTGCCCGTACCTTACATGAAGGGCTTGTGCTGTGGACGGACCCGCCCGCCCAGGGCCAAAGACTCGGTCGCACAGAAACCAGTGTACAAAGCAACACTGGTTTACACGTGACACTGAAATGCTCGCGGCTCGGAGGGTTTTCAGACCATCCGTGTATGGGAACTGCGTCAGGTCGAGGTGCTCCCTGATTTAAGGAGCGGGAGTGATGCGCTCCCAGGTCAGTGGCCGAGGTGCTTACATGAACTCTCCTCAGTATTACCAGTTCCAGGGCCCTTAGGGCAAGGGGACGACAGTTCTAGAAAGAAAGAACTAGGGACACGCAGGACCAGTTCTACGTCAGCATCGTGGCTTCATGGCTCTTGCTAGTTGTCGGGGCTAACCCAGCTCACAGGGGTCAGGCTCTCTCAGTGATGTGCAGGCGAAGGCAGCGGCCAGTGGGCGGCTGCCCACCTGGAGCGATGGCTTAGCGAAGGGCCTGTGGCCCTCGCGGGCTGCGGTGTGTCTGTCTGTCTGTCTGTCTGTCTCTGTGTCAGGCACTTCCGTGGTTACTTGGGAGGCTCACTCTGGCTTTATTACGGGGGCTTTTTGGCTAAAAGTCAATTTTCAGATCAAAGCTTGCCTTAAAGGTTCAGACATACTCAGAATTCACTAGACATTTATTTTATTTGCTTTCTTTTTCTGCCAGAGAGAATGTTCTAAACCAGGATCGCTTCGGAAGACTTGGAAGCCAGATCTCTGTGGCTGCATGGCACTTTATCAGAGTTGTCCAGATACTTGCCAAGCACCGATTTTAGCTTTACTTGGCCTTGTGTTTTAAAAGTCATTTTTTGGCAACTTCCACTGGTGTGATTATTGTTATAAAATTGTATGGTTTCTGGATTGTGTTTAATATCAAAACAGAATGTGTATGTCTTATAAAAACAGCATAGAACTGCTAGTAATTTACCTAAAGCTCTTTAGAAAAGAGGAAAGATTTTCAACAAATTGTAAGATATGTGTATATATATATATGTACATATATATATCACACTTAAGTAATTTAGTATTGTTAATATGCTTATCTGCTCTTATAAGTTAGTATTTTATTCTCAGACTTGAAGATGAAGTCTCTGATCAGCCACGACGTGTGAGCTCTCTGACCACACTCCTGTTTGGGAGGGGGTGTGGGCAGAGCAGCCCGCAGGGCCCCTGTGGGTGCGGAAGACAGTGGTTGGCAGCCCAGGGCCATCCGAGCCCTTGGCCGCCACGGCAGACAGTCACAGCGTAGGCGGATGGAGGGTGTGGAAAGCCACGGTCACTGTTTGCCTTGTTCATCAGCGGCTCTCTGCGGAGCCCCTTTGATTCTGTCGTGAGTCGCGAGCCACTCGGCTCAGCGTGAAAGGGCGCCGCCTCTTGTGGACTGGCCCGGCGTCAGTTCCGTGAATTGTCAGAAATGGGAGCTGAGTATTCTGACTCACTCGGCTGCGCGGCAGTTGGATGGCGCAGTGCTGAGGCTTCTTTGTAACTTCAGTTCAGGGCTGAGATTAAAACTTTTTTGAATGAGCAGAATCATTTTCAACTACCATTATTGAACAATGAATGGCTTTGGAAATCAGCTTTTGCTGCAGACTTCATAATGTTTCTTAGTGAATTCACCCTAAAATTACAAGGCAAGTTATTATTTATGTGCAAACCTTACACCGCAGTAAACTCATTTGACAACTCATGTTCGATCCGTGAGTTGTGGAGCCGCCTGATAACCCCTCGCCGTCAGAAGTTAAAGGCGAAACCTCCACTTGTACACAGGTTTATCGTGGGCGTGATTTCCAAACACAGACAACAGTTCTGACAGCAATTTTGCATCTTGATACGAATACAAAGGAAACTTCTGTATTTCAGAGTCCATTTACCGGTGCGCCCAAGCAGTTTACACCGGGCCTGCAGTTGGAAGTGATTTAATGCAGATATCAAGACAGTTGCAGTCTGTAAATATCTCCTAAGAGATGAACATGCCCAACTAAAGTCATGGTTGTGGAGTAACAGTAGTTATTGGCAGTGCCTACTTATGTGAAGGGACATTTTCAAAGATGAAACACACAAAATTCCGTTACAGAGTCGGCGTTAACAGGTGCACGTTTGTAATTCTGATGAAAGGGGCCTCAACCTGGCGAATGTTGCCCTCCCAGCTCCATTCTCCTTAGACCTGTATCACCACAGTTGTGGCCAATTATTATTATATTTTGAATTTATCAATAAAATACGTATGGAAATTTGTTTTCTCTCTATATCTTCTATATCTTCTCAGATATAAGTATCTGCATAATATCCTCAATTTGGCATCCTGACCCCAAGTCTAAAATACTGACTATCTGGTCCTTTACAGCAAAGGACCCACTCCGAAGCTTGTCTTGTTGGGGAGGGAGCGGGGCAGGGAGGCCGTGCTGAGCACAGTCGCAGAGGCGTGGGGGCTGGGTCCGGGTGACTGCATCAGCCGCTTCGTCCCCCTTGCCTCTGAACGCATGTGGTTTTTCTGTCAGGCACGTATAATACTTTCTGTTCATTGGGCTTGTTCAAGTTCTCGTGCACCTCCCTAGGAGAGAGCGAGTGAAACCCCAGCTGGTGAGTCTGGGGATGGGGTTTAAAGTGCAGCTGGAAATTCAGCTTGTGGCAGCTGAGCGCCTGATTTAACCCCTCGAAGAGGGTGCTGTGTACTGAATTGGTTCCTCTCTGCTGTGTCGTCGCTGTTGGTAGGGTGCGAGTGATTTAATTTAGATCGAAAGTAGCCTGGCTTTGGCTGTTGTTGAGATTTTTAGAAGATAATTCAATAAATGTTGAAAATATTATTTGATTTTTATTAAAAAAAAAAACCTAGATGCCCGTATTTTATTTTTAAAGTTTTTAGAGAAAAGTATGACTAGTTCCGTGAAGCAGTGTGGCACTAGTGTGACATGATGGTGCTGCCTGTGTAAAAATAAACACTGGCAGAAAAATCACCGAAAACAGTGATTTTGCCCTTCAAGGGGGCATGTTACTTTTATAATAATGTTGTACATTGGTCAGTAAACCGTAAGGCAGTTAATGCAATGTTCTGGAAGGGGGTTCGAGGTGACTGGTGGGGAGTCGGCCGCCTCGCGGTGTGAGGGCGGGGCTTTGGGGAGCCCGTCACTGGTCCGCGGCCGGGCTTTCTCCGACAGACCTCCCTCACTCGGGGCCTGAGTGGTTTCTTCTCTCGGTCCTGGCCGCAGGAGGGCACTGAGGCCTCTCAGCTGGGACCTAGTGTAGGTTCATGGACTTCTATGCTCGGGAGACTGGGGCCCTGTGCCCCCCAATCCCCAGATCGTGGGGGGGGAGCAGTTGGTGAGATTTCCCTTCGTGGTTAGACCCCAGGGCTTGTTTCCCGAGAGCCCGCTGAACCAGACAGTGAGCCTCTGCCCGTGGGTTTGCACCGTCCTGTGCTTTCACACCTCTGGAATGGAGAGTCGGGGTGGAGCTTCACGGAGACAGTCTGCATTTTCACTGGAAATTTATGTTCACTTCAGTCCATGAAAATGCGAGAGTGACTTCTGAGTGGTTTTCTCCTTGTCATGGGCACCGCGTCGCCCAGCACCACGCGGCTAGCGGAGTCCAGGAAACTGGGACCCAGAGTCTGGCTCCTGGGCGGCGGGTGGTAGGCTTCGTGCATGACGCAAAGTTCAGAGTTTCTTCATCTCTTTCTTCTCGTCGTAGCTGGTGGAAAGCGGGCTCTCTCTGCCACCTAGATTTGGTGTCCCACCCCCTTGCTCACGAGTGGCTTCCTGCGGGCTGGTGTGTCCTCTCGGCCGAGTGTCAGGTCTCCTGCCGGCAGCGTCCGGAAACTGGTGGGGTTGTTTCGTGGACTTTGCCTTTTCTGAGACATTTTTATTTCTTGTAATAGTCAACTTTGTCCCTGCACTGGGGCTTTTTTTTTTTTTTTTTTAAGATTTTACTTATTTTAGAGAGGGAAATATCAATGTGTGGTTGCCTCTCGCATGCCCCCTACTGGGGACCTGGCCCACAACCCAGGCATGTGCCCTGACTGGGAATCGAATGGGGGACCCTTTGGTTCGCAGGCCAGTGCTCAGTCCACTGGGTTCTTACGTGACTGGCGCCGAGGACTTCATACTCTAGCAGCAGGGAGAACCGCACACGTTACTGATGTGCGGTGCAGGGTGGGGGCTGTAAGGGGTGTCCGGAGAAGGTGCTGCAGAAACTGAAGAGGTGATAACTTTTAGCCAATGACAGGGTGGCGGGGGGGGCCAGGGAAGGCCGTGAGGTGGCAGCATCAGAAGACTCGTTACCAGGGGATTCGGCCTTGGAAGATTACTACAGGTGAGGAAGGGCACGTGAGCACGGGCAGGGAGGGACGTCACTCTGTTTGCAAGGACTGCAGTTGTCAGCAGTGGGCATAGAGAGGAGTCCAGCGGAGCGAGGCTGGGAAAGTACACTGGGCCAGGCGAGCAGGGCCTGGGCTTCCAGGCTCCAGAGTTGCTTACCCGTGGCAGCCGGGGTAAGCTGAGGGCTTTTAATAAAGTGAGGGTTAAGTTTGGGCTCCAAGAAGAGTAGTGAGCACTGTGCAGGGTAGACTAGACAGACGGAAGAAGGAAGACCAGTTTATTAAAAGGAACCAGGTCTCTGACCTGTGGGAGTGGAAATGAAGAGGCTTAAAATGATGTCATGTGTTGCCCCATATCTGTCCTCTGGGGCACTCCCGCCAGGTGGGACGCTGGTGGAGCCCTGGCGTCCTGCACGGGGCACTGCAGACATGGCTGCCGCGGGGGCTGGGCTCGCCAGGACCTCCCTCTCTGCAGCGGGACAGGCCGCCCAGAGTCAGGAAGACCTCATCCTGAGTTCTTCCCTGTCACCTCTCTGGCTGTTCGCTGAGGCCCTGGCACCAGCTAGAGTGGAATTTCAGATAAACAACGAGTGATTTTTCAGTGTGTCCCAACAGATCTTGTTTATCTGACTTGTGTCTACCGATTCCTGCTGTGTACGCGGGCAGCCCCACCACCGCTCGTCCCTGCTCCCAGCCCTGGGCTCAGCCTGCTTCTCTCCCACTCCTGCCTCTCTTCCAGCCCGTCTCCACGTGGTCCAGAGTCGGGGGGTGTGTGCTGCCCAGGAGGGCTCAGCCCTGTTTAGGGGATGGGCGTCCTAACTCAGTGCCAGGGGGTGGTGCCTTTGTACAGCATGAGGTGCAACATCCTGTCCACGCAGACGGGAGACGGGGACGGACCTCGAGTCTCAGCCTTGTGTCCCAATGCCAGAGCGAACGGGAGCCCCAGGCCGAGGGAGCCTTGCAGGCTTCTGCCCGGCATCTCGGAATGTACCTGGGCCCTGGGCACAGTGTCCCTGGAATTTGGCTCTGCCTGCACCTCACCTCACCCTCACTTCCCCTTTCCAGTTCCTCTCCTACCCATTCACACCCCACAAGGGTGCTGGGAGCTCCCAGACCCAGACACACTGTTTCTAATCTCATACTGTGCCCTGTGCCTGGAACACCTTTCCCGTACTCTTCACCCACTAGTGCCTCCCTTCCCCTCTCCCCACTGCAAGCTCGCCGGGGGCACAGGTCCTGACTCTGGGTTCCCAAGTTGCCCAGAGCAAACCTGCCTCATGCCTTGCCCCACGCTCGATTGGTTCCACCTGTTACTGGCATCTCTCCTGTGGAAATGGGGCTTTCTGAGGACAAGCGCCTACGTCCTCCGTGTCCTCGGTGCCCACTGCTGTGCCTGGACCTGGGAGGTGCCAGCGGTGTGCTGAGTGGACGCGAAGCTCCATGTGGAGACTTCACTGCCCTGGACACCCCATCTGGACATGCCCTGGACACCCCTGTGTTCCTTGGGGAGCGCCCGGCCCCTGCCCTGCTCCCCGCTTGCGCACCCCGGACACTTCCCCACACCTCAAGGCCAGGAGGACTTCCCAGCACTTTTTACTACCATTAAAGAAAACCTGTCTGCACAGTCTCAGCCCTGGGCCCACCTGTCCCCACACCTCCCATGGGCCCAGAGTATCCTGGCATGAGCCAAAGATGTGCGCTAGACCCTCTGGCCTTTGACCCGTGTCCTCTGTACCTAGACAGTTGTTTCAGGTCAGTTTGTAGCTCCTTCCACACTCTGTTCTGCACCTTCTAGAAGCATCCTCCTCCTCGCTGGCATCACATGCTCTACCCAGCTACTCATTGCCTGCATGGTCAGGGCGCGAGGGAATGAATAGGGAACCGTGCTGCTTGCCTGTCTCCCTGTAGGGCAGGGGCAGGTCTGAGAAACCCTCTGCACGGACGCGTGGAGGGAACAAAAATGGGTGGGTGGTACGTTTTGTAAGGGGATGAGCGGCTCTAGGGTGCTCCAGGGGCTGGGTCCTGGGAGAGGAGATCTGGGGGCATCCTGGCTATCCTGGACCTAGGATAGCAGCACAGCAGAGGAGAGGAGAAGGTTGGGAGGAGGCCACATGAACAGGCAGAGCCCCCAGGTCCCCAGGTCGGCCAGGATGTGATGGCCGCAGCTGCTGCGGTGCTCATCTGTGAGACGGCTGGGGGCAGGCCAGGCCGAGAGGGAGATTCTCTTTATATGCTTCTACTGGGAACTCCTTCCCGAACACTTACCTGGGTCGTGCCAGGAAATGTCTCGGGGCGGGTGGGATAGGAAGGACAGTAATGATATGAGTCAGGAGTCCAGAGGGACACCTGTGGCCTGGGCTTTGAGCTCAAAAGCAGCAGCCTCTCTGGCCCCCAGCCTGGGGCTCAGCACTGTTCCTGGGTTGGGTGAGGCCTCTGAAATCAGCAAGCAGACCCAGGCAGCGGAGATACCTGTAGGAAGGTCCAGGGGGGCTCTGCAAGCCCTTGCTTGCAGCCCTTGCTGGGAGACCTCAGGGAGGGCTCAGAGAACAGGCCACTGATTAAACCCTCCACTGGTCACATGGCAGGCAGCTGACCGCTGAGAACTCTGTGGTCTAAGGTTCCTGTCCTTCAGGCTGTCTTAAGACCTGGGCAGGGGGAGAGATCCACATGTTGAGGTCCACCCTTTGCTCTGGGCCTCTTCCAGTGTCGCCCTGAAACTAGCACCCTAGACCAGGGCGCTCAGGGGACTTTGGTGGCCAGCTTCTTGCTGGGAAACCAGGGGCTTCGCTCTCTGCCCTGGCACGCTGACTGTGGGCTGCCCTGCAGGTACCTGAAGGAGTTCCGCACGGAGCAGTGCCCGCTCTTCGTGCAGCACAAATGCACGCAGCACCGGCCCTACACCTGCTTCCACTGGCACTTCGTGAACCAGCGCCGCCGCCGGTCCATCCGCCGCCGGGACGGCACGTTCAACTACAGCCCCGACGTCTACTGCACCAAGTACGACGAGGCCACGGGCCTCTGCCCGGAGGGCGACGAGTGAGTGTCCTCCGGCCTGCCCTCGGGGGCCCCCGAGTCTGCTGGGTCACCTGCCCTCAGACTAGGCCTGGCAAAGTCTGAGTGGCCAGCTGAGGCTGCTGTCGGGGCTGCTCTGCAGCCTGGCCCTGGGCTCAGACCCTGCAGCCTCTGGGCGGGCCCGTTCTCCTTTTCACGATCACAGGGAACCCTGCACAGGCCTTTCCTCTGCTAAGCCTAAGGGCCACATCTCCAAACCAAAGTGGCTTCCTGGGCCTTCTGTCATGGTCCCCTGCAGGTCACTAGGACCCTCTCCACAGCCTGCCACTATCCACCCCAGTTCCGTGCAGGGCGCGGCAGAGACACAGCCTCTCCCGTCCCCATGTTGCTGACCCTAAAGATTTTACCACCATGCTCTACTGAAAAACCCACAACACGGAGGGGGCAAACCGAGGAACCTCAGTGAGAGGGGACATTCACTGACCCCGCCATTCGAGTGTTTCAGCCTCGCAGAGGTGGCTCCCCTAGGCACGACACACTGACCCATTCCCGCACTAGCACGCCTCTCTCTCGCAGAGGTCACAACTTGCTGACCCCTCTCCCAGCCCAATGACGCACTCAGGGCACGAGGCCCTTGCTTCTCCAGGACCCCTGGTCTGGGCAGTATGTCTTCTCCCAGGAGCGCCCGCCCCTCCCAGAGCTGCTTTTCAGGACAGCCTTTAGGAGGACGTGCTGAGCAGGCTGAAGTGAGACTTCCAGGCCCTACTGGGTCCCCTTTGGGCTACAGCACGGACTGGCATGGGGTGGCTCTGTGACGCTGCAGGGCTCATCACTGCCTGCCTTCTTGACCCACCATTGGCGCACTGACCAATCACAGGGGAAGGGCCGGGGCTGGGAGCCCAGGCTTCAGGGGCCTGGTAAGTGACCACCCCCACTTCCATGTTGCAGGTGCCCATTCCTGCACAGGACCACAGGGGACACTGAACGCAGGTACCACCTGCGCTACTACAAAACTGGAATCTGCATCCACGAGACGGACTCGAAAGGCAACTGCACCAAAAACGGCCTGCACTGCGCTTTCGCCCACGGGCCCCATGACCTCCGCTCCCCTGTCTACGACATCAGGTGGGCTGGCTGCCGGGCCGACGGCTGCGGGCTGGGTGGGGG
Source organism: Tonatia bakeri (assembly GCA_004024845.1). Taxonomy (NCBI): domain Eukaryota; kingdom Metazoa; phylum Chordata; class Mammalia; order Chiroptera; family Phyllostomidae; genus Tonatia; species Tonatia bakeri. Next base: position 25,565 of record PVIA01007727.1, read on the forward strand.
CCTGGCTGCTCACAGATGAGCCCACCGAAGAGCGCAGGGCCGGCCCCGGCTCCTCCCCTCATGCCCCTCCCCGCGCTCTCTGTCTTCTCCTAGGGAGCTGCAGGCCATGGAGGCCTTGCAGAACGGCCAGCCCACAGTGGAAGGCGGCACAGAGGGCCCATCTGCTGGGGCTGCAAGCCATGCCATGATAGAAAAGATCCTCAGTGAAGAGCCGAGGTGGCAAGGTGAAGGTGGCCAGGCTCCGGCCAGGCGTCTGTCCCCACCCCTGTCCCACCCAGAGCTGCCCTAAGGATGTGGCTCACGCCAGCCACCCACTGCTGGGACGTACTCCCATGTCCACCTCGCATCCAGCCAAACACTGTCCTGGGGTCAGGGGGGTTACTAGGGGGGTCCCCGCACGCACTTGCCCTGTCCCATCATCCCAGTTGCACCCCAAGTTTCTCAGGGCTTCCAGACGTACAAACTTCTGCATGTGAAGAAGTGCATGGATGTGTGTTCTCGAACCTCCTCAGGGCACCCTTTCTAAAGCCCTGGGAGCTGAGAACATCCCCAGAGGGTGGAGGACGGCATCCACCCTCTCCCCCCTGGGCTGTCTCGGTCCTGACTTTGGCCTGTGGAAGGGTGGCCCTGCTTATGCCTCCTGGAAGCCTCCGCTCCCAGACCCTCCCCAGCGGCCCCTCCTTCCTGCCCCGCCCCGCCCCTCACCCGCCTCTGGCCTTGCACAGAGACCGCGTACGTGCTGGGGAACTACAAGACGGAGCCGTGCAAGAAGCCCCCTCGGCTGTGCCGCCAGGGCTATGCCTGCCCCTACCACCACAACAGCAAGGACCGGCGGCGGAGCCCCCGGAAACACAAATACAGGTCAGCGGGGGGGCGGGGCTGGGGGGCACAGCGGAGGCTGCCCCCATTACGCTCACAGGGATGCAGGGAGGCCCAGGTACAGGGGGGCAGTCCGAGTGGCAGAGCTCCAGGGGGCCTGCCGGGTCCTCCTGTTCTGGCATGAGGATGTGGGGCCCCGCCTGCTAAGGGCCCCTTCAGTTCCGCTGCAGAGGGGTCTCCTGGGGCCATGCCGTGTGCGGAAAGTGTGGGGGTGGTCACTGCCCAGGCGTCCTGGGCTGAACGGCGCTCGGTGGGAGGACCTGGCTGAGGGAGCAAAGCTGAGCCGGCGCTGCACAGCCGGGCCTCCAGCCCTGTGGGGCTGGGGTCTCATCTGGTTGGGGCCCCCAGGTCCTGATCTCCCCTCTGACATCCATGTGACCCCGCCCTCTCGTTGGACCAGGTCATCACCGTGTCCAAACGTGAAACACGGGGATGAGTGGGGAGACCCCGGCAAGTGTGAGAACGGGGACGCCTGCCAGTACTGCCACACGCGCACGGAGCAGCAGTTCCACCCGGAGGTGGGCCTGGGAGCCGGGAGGGTCTTTGTGGGGTGGGCGGCTGCAAGGCAGAGCCCACCTGGACTCCATCCTGGCAGAAGGACTCGGAGCCACGGGCTCCCCAATCAGCAATGCCAAAGGAGCCCTGCTCCTAAACTTGGCAGCTTCCCTTCTTTGCGCCCACGCGCGCCATGCAGCCCTCTGTTCCCAGCCCTCCCCCTGGCCCCTGGGCCCAGTGCCCTGGCCTCTCTTGCATTACTCATGGAGGTCATAATCCAGTGACGCGCAGATGGAACAACAAGACAGCCCTGAACAGTTGCACTGTTCCAGACCAGAGCCTAGGGTGCAAGCAGCCTCCCTGCCACAGTTCCCCAGCCTGCTGGCCCCGTGGCGTGCCCTGAGCCATGTTCTGTGTCCTGAGATCCTGTGTCGGGTGCCGAGGGGCACATGCTGTCCCTTCCCCTGGTTGCATGGAGACCAGGACATGCTGCAATAGACACATGAACAGGCTGCCTTACAGGGACTGCGGTCAGCAGGGTGGAAACCTAGGTCAGGCTGGCTGCTGCGGCTCAGTGGGCTGAGCTCCGGGCTGCGAACCAAAGGGTCTCCCGTTCTGTTTCCCGTCAGGGCACGTGCCTGGGTTGTAGGCGAAGTACCCAGGTGTGGGGGGCGTGCAACAGGCAACCACACACTGATGTTTCTCTCCCTCCTTTCCCTCCTCTCTAAAGATAACTTTTTTTTTTTTTTTTTTTTTTTAAAGAAAGTTGGCTGAGTGTAGGTCCCAACCTAGACCCCTACCCAGGCTGCCTGTCTGTGATCTTGGCTTTCCGAATGCCCAGAAGTGGGTTCAGAGGTTGCAGCTCTGGCCGAGACAAGGCCCTGGGTGTAAAGCAGTGTGGACAGGCTCTCTTTGAGGGCTGGGTCAGGGCCGGTTGGACCTCCGACCCCAGGAGGGAGGGCATCCTCCGCAAGGAGGCAGCTGCGTCTGCCACGGGGTTTGAGCAGGAAGTCGGCAGGGAAGGACTTCGAGAAGCGTGTGGATAGGTAGGAGGAAGGAGCTGTGAGTGAGCTGACCCGCCCACGCAGGAGGCACCGTGCCTGCCTGGCCCTCTGGGCCCCAGCCTGAGCCGCCTCTGCTCTGCCTGTCCCTCCAGATCTATAAATCCACCAAGTGCAACGACATGCAGCAGTCGGGCAGCTGTCCCCGAGGACCCTTCTGCGCCTTTGCCCACGTAGAACGTAAGCTGCTCCCACTGACCTGAGGCAGTGTCCTCTCTGCCCTCCCCACCCCCTCTGCTGAGGCTCGGGGGCAGGGGGCGCCCCCAGGACCCACTAGGCAGGTCCCAGCAGCCACCCCGGGCCACAGGCATGGCAGACCGCTCACTGAATGTGGCACTCGGCCACGCCGAGCCCTGCTGAGAGTAGAGCTGTCCAATCAAAGTGACACCGCGTGCTCACGTCACTTTAGATGCTCCAGTCACCACGTGAAAGTAAGCAAAACAAATAGGCTGAATTAACGTGAACATGTCTTTATTTACTCCACTATAAAGTGCTATTTCAAAAACCATACAGAAAACCATCAGGATATTTTACTGCTTTTTTCAAACTGTCACTGAAAGCTGGTGTTGGAACAGTTCAGAGCAGCCACGTCCTGAGTGCCCCCAGCCCCGCGTGGCCCGGGGCTGCCGTGCTGGACAGTGCGGCTCCACTCTGCACGCTGCACTCCAGGCCTCCATTGCCCGTCACAGACGGGGCTCACATCGCAACCTGTGTCCCCCCGAGCCACCGCTCTGGCTGTCCTTTGCCTCTTCCCAGGCCCAGACCTCTCCGGGATTAGAGTGACAGGTGGACTGAGGGCCCTGGGAGAGGGAAGCATGTTCTCGGCACAGAGGTGGTCCCCAGCCTTGGGCACGGGGACCACCAGTGGAGGCAGCACAGAGAACCGATTCTCGGCTCAGGCTTTGGAGTTGTGCAGGTCGGGGTTCGAATCCCAGTTCCTCTGTTTCCGGGTTCTGTCCCCTTGGGAGACTCACCTTGTCTCTGAGCCTCAGGTTCCTTGTCTGTAAAATGGAGACCATGAAATTATTTGTGTCTTCAGTCACTGAAGAGTCACAATTTGTGCCAGTCGCGTGGCACCTGGGAAGGGCTCGGTACACAGTGTTGACAGAAACAAGGCGGGAGCCTTCCTTTTACATACGGGGGTGCCTGGTCCTTCGGAAGGGACCCAGAGGCACTTCTGGCTCGGGAGCCTGTGGACACCCTCGCCGTCTCTTGCAGAGCCGCCCCTCAGCGAGGACCTGCAGCCCTCCTCAGCCGTGCCCAGCCCCACTCAGCCGGGCCCCGTCCTGTACATGCCGTCGGCCGCCGGAGACTCGGTGCCCGTGAGCCCCTCCAGCCCGCACGCCCCCGACCTCAGCGCCGTACGTGCCCACCCGGGGGCCCACCTGGGAGCCCGCACCTGCTTCTCGTGTCCCCCAACCCCATGAGCCTATGCTTGGGGGAAGCCTTGGGGTTCTGCCCTTTCTGCCCAGGGTTCTTTTCTCTGTCAAGTGGGGAGAGGGGTGGTTAGTGTTCCCAGAGCCCATGTTAGCCTGGGTAGAGTGGGGAGAAGAGATAAAGCCTTCTGTCGCCACTCCCCACACACACACACGTACACTGTTCCCCCACAAGGTTCTGGGTCTCCCGGGTGGCAGCTGTGCCCATTGGCAGGGGAAGCGGAAGGCATTTCCTAGGCTGCTGAAGAAGCGCCCCCTGAGGAGGGGCTGGAAGGTGGGCAGTGGCCCAGCCCGTGTGTCGCCCACCGGCCCATTCCCTCTCTTCTCTGCAGCTCCTCTGTAGGAACAGCAGTCTAGGCAGCCCGTCTAACCTCTGCGGCTCCCCGCCGGGCTCCCTGAGGAAGCCTCCGAACCTGGAGGGCATTGTCTTCCCTGGGGAGTCCGGCCTCGCCCCCGGCAGCTATAAGAAGGCTCCTGGCTTCGAGAGGGAAGACCAGGTGGGAGTCGAGTTCCTGAAAAATTTCAAATGCCAGGTAAGGGATGAGAAGAGCAGTCCGGTGGGGCCAGCCTTCTCCACGGAGGCCGTCCTGCTCTGGGCAGACCCTTCCCTGGCCTCCTCAAGCCTGAGCACAGCGAGCAAGGACTCCCATCCCACAGACAGAGACAGGCAGGCCGGAGAGGCTGAGCACCCCACCCAGCATCACAGCGGTCCCCAGAGCAGCCGGGGTGCCCACCCTGGCCTCCTGACCCCATGTCTGGTCCCTCCCTTGCCCTGTGCTGCCTCGATGTGGCAGGGCTGTGGGCAGGACAGAGGCTGTCCTGGACGAGCTCATCTGAGGCTTGGAGTCGGCGGGGAGGAGCAGGCCCCGTGGTTCCCAAGGCAGTGAAGGGAGAGCGGGGTACACATGCATGAAGGGGGACTGTGGGTGCCAGGCCCTGGTGCCGGCAGCCTCTGAGCCGTGGCAGGTTGGGGGGGCCCTGGGCTCCGCTAGTATCACACCCACCTCCTGCTTTCCAACCTTCTGCTCTCAGGCCAAGTTAAAACCCCACTCACTAGAGCCCAGGAGTCAAGAGCAGCCTCTGCTTCAGCCCAAACAGGTACCGAATTCTCGGCCCCCTTCTGGAACCTGCTGTGCACGGGCCGGGCCCAGAACCCCAGGAGGCTGCAGAATGGGGGGTGTGCTTTCCTCATAAGCTGAGGGCCAGACTGAGGGGGGCCCTGGCCCCGGTCCAGAGAGGGAAGGTCAGGCCCTGGAGCCCCTCCCCCCAGACTCACCCATCAGCCCGTCACAGACCGCATATTGAGTGTCTGCACTGCACCAGGCCCTGGACTCACTGCGCCGCCCCCCCCCCCCCCCCCCCCCCCCCCCCCCCCCCGTGCAGGATGGTAGGGGTGAGTGGGCCCTGCAGCCTCTAAGCCGCACCCCTCCAACTTCAGCCTCTCAACTAGGTGTTGAGTGGGCAGGGCCCCATGTGGGCCTGGGGGCACCTAGACACGGGCTGGGGTGCCCCATTTCCTTCTGCCCTGCGCACCCCCGCCTCCGGCCCCTGGCCTTCCGGGCGGGCGTCCCAGCGCGCTCCTCGCTCTCTCGTTGCAGGACGTGCTGGGCATCCTCCCCACGGGCAGCCCCCTGACCTCGAGCATCTCTTCCAGCATCACCTCCAGCCTGGCAGCCACCCCCCCCAGCCCCGCGGGCGCCAGCAGCGTCCCTGGCATGAACGCCAATGCTCTGCCCTTCTACCCCACCAGCGACACGGTAGAGTCGGTCATAGGTAATCAGGCCATTTCCGCTGCCAAGTCCGGGACTGGGTCTGGTGTCAGAGACACTAGGTCTCTGGAGTGAGACTCGGACCAGCACGTGGCTACGTTAGACATCCGACCGGAGGGAGCCAGGGTCGGCCCCCGGGCCTTTGAGCAGCGGGGCTGCCGACCCAAGGTGTCGGCCGGGAGGTGCCCTCACAGCAGATCAGGTGCCCCTTCCCCGGCACGTGTGGTCTCGTCCACGATGCGCACCCTGCGGCTCCCGCTCCCAGCTGGGCTTCCTGCGCGGCGAGCGGCCCGCACGACGGCCCTCAGCCTTGCTGGCCGTAGACGCCGCTGCTCCGTCAGCGGCCTCTTTGTGCCGGTCCCAGTGCAGAGACGGGGTGCAGACACGCAGACCCTTGTCCTCGCCTCAGGGCGGGGCGCTGCTCCCACCCGCGGCCCAGCTCAGCAGAGCACAGTGGTGTTTGTTGGGCTTCTGTTGGCTCATTAGCTTCTGAAGGCCGGGAGACAGGCCCACCCTCGGTGGGCGCGGGGGCAAGACACGCACCCTAACATCAGGAGACAAGGCCTCTATCCAAGGCAGGAACCCCAGCCGGGCCTCGGTTCCCCCTGGGGTGTCAAAGCAGGCCTCAGAGAGCAGAGCCGTCCAAGCTGGACTTGGCCAGGCGTCAGGGTTGGTGTGACCGAGGAGCAGTCAGGCAGAGGCAGAGGCTTGAGAGAGGAGCGGCCCAGTGAGACCCCAGTGTGGGGGTGAGGTGGGGTAGGGAACAGGGTAGTCAGGGGCAGGTGGGTCCATCAGGCAAGGCCTGGAACTGCGGGGTTTGCGCCCCCGGAAGCTGGGGGCTCAGACGCTGGTCACTCTGCCCCTAGAGTCTGCCCTGGACGACCTGGACCTGAATGAGTTCGGGGTGGCTGCCCTGGAGAAGACTTTCGATAACAGCACGGTTCCCCACCCGGGCAGCATCACAATCGGTACTGGGTTGTGGGTGGGCAGGGCCATGTGGGAGGGCGCCCAGGGGTCCGCCTGGCCTGGGGTGGGGGGCGGATGGAGCAGCCCCTGCCTGACCGGCCCCGCGTGGCTTCCTGCCCTCACTCGGCCACCCTCCCGGCCTCTTGTGCAGGTGGCAGTTTGCTGCGGAGCTCTGCTCCCGTGAACATCCCTGGCTCCCTGGGCAGCTCTGCCTCCTTCCACTCGGCATCCCCGTCCCCTCCGGTCAGCCTCTCCTCACATTTCCTGCAGCAGCCCCAGGCCCACCTGAGCCAGTCAGAAAACACGTTTTTGGGGACCTCGGCATCCCATGGGTCTTTGGGTGAGCATGGGCGTGGCTCGCTGAGACCTGGGGCGGGAACCTGGGCTTCGGAGAGTGCTTGGGCCTCTGTCCACAGCCAGAGCAGAGCAGGGAGGCAGTGAGGGCAGGGGCTCAGGTGCTGGAGGAGGGTCAGGTCACTGTCCCACAAGTCCCTTAGCTGTGTGATCTTGGACAAGCAACTCAGCCTCTCGGCCTTCATTCTGCTGTGAAAGGGGTGTGGTAGCAGCACCCGCCTCGGAAGTGGCGGTGAGGCTCGGGTGAAAGGTGAGGCACAGGGCCAGTGCGCGGTGAGAAGTGGCTGCTCAGAGCTCCCGGAGGCAGGCTGGCTACAGCCAGGGTCACAGGAGGCCAAGGGAGAGGTCTGAATGGTGCAGCCCAGGCTCGGGGTGGCATTTCTGCAGGCAGGGGACCAGGGAGGGGCAGGCAAGGCCTAGCGGTTAGAGTGTGGCACGCAGGCCTGCAGGCTCCTCATTTCCCTGCGTGCGGGCGCTGGCTTGACTGCATGAGGTGACGGCGAAGACGGCGACACAGCAAGCTCCCAGCCTGCTGCCTCTCCACAAACAGCAGCAGCTCCCCTTGCTTCCCCACCCTGCTGCTCTCCAGGGAGTTCGGAAGCCCCTCCCCGGAGGGTGCGAGGCGTCCCGGTCACACGAGGCCACTGACTAACCAGGCTGGGGCCCCCCGTCTCCCTCCAGAGGTCAGGGCAGCACAGTGACGTCTCAGCTCCTCTCGGGCGTGTTGGTCTGTTTGCAGTCGCAGTGGACACTCGGGTTGGTTCCAGGCGCACAGCATAGTGGTGCGACGACCGTGCCCTGTACAGCGACCCCTGGCAGTTCCGGCCCCGCCCGGCCCCGCACTGCCCGCGGTCACTGCAGCGGCAGCAGCAGCGACTGCATTCCCTGTGCTGTGCCATGTCCCCGAGCGTCCTTCCATTTTGTGTTGACACTGACAGCTTCAAATGCTTTGTCTTTTTACAGAGTTTACTTACTTATTTTTGGAGAGAGGGGAAGGGAGGGAGAAAGAGAGGGAGAGAAACATCCGTGTGTGGCTGCCTCTCACGCGCCCCTACTGGGGGCCTGGCCTGCAGCGTGGGCGTGCGCCCCGACTGGGAGTCAAACCGGCGGCCCTCTGGTTCACGGCCGGTGCTCAGTCCCCTGAGCCACGCCAGCCGGGGCTCAGACGCTTCATCTTCTGTTTTTCTGACTTGCCCCATGTGCCGGAGGCTTGCTGGCCACACATCCACTCCTTCTCCGTGTGGCGTTTGAGCAGTTTTATAGGTACAGTATGAGCTCAGCAGTGCTGCTGACATGGCGCCATGGCCTCTGGGAGCGGCAGGGGGCCAGACGTTAGCTCATACTTGGAGCTGCTGCGTGGAGTCAGAGGGCTGGGGCTGGGGTTCAGAATAACAAGGGACCTTACCTAGATGTGGTCAGGAGGGCCGTCTCTGAGGGGTGGCTCCTCTCCAAGAGATTAAATGCCACCTGGATGTGGAGAGGTGTTTGGGCAGAGCTTGTGGCTGGGACAGTGTGCTGGGGAGGTGACCCTGGGGCCCCCACCTCCAAGACAGGTCAGATGGACTCAGAGCACACACCGTGTACTCTCCACCCAGGACCCGTCTGTCATGTTGTGGGTGCACCAGTGTTTCTTAGGAGACACCGTCTTAAATCCATTTGGTTCCGGAACATGCTGGCTGGATTAGTGGGAAAGGAAGCCAGGAAGACATCACTAGGATAATGCGGTGGGCAGACCAGGGCGGAGGAGAGTGTGGGTCCTGCTCTGGAAGGCAGGGGCTGCCCTGAGGGCCACAGAGCAGGGCGCGAGCAGTGTCCGCAGACATCTGGTGGGCAGCACCTGAGGGTGCCTGCAGCAGCCTGGAAAGAGTGGCCAGGGGTGGTCAGATGGCCTGGCTGTGTCCTGGTTCCACTTGCTGTCACCAAACGGGGCGGACCTGGGCTCCGGGAGCTCTTGCCGCCCCAGCCCTGCCATCGTCCGCTGCTCCGGCCTGCCGTTCTCCTGGACCTCCTCCCGGGCCCCACCCCAGGGTGCAAGAAGGCTCCGCTCCACCCAGCCTCAGGGCTCCACAATCACCCCTTTCACAGGCAGCTCCCCCACAGTTCTCCCCAATCCCCTGGGTCACCCTGTTTGGTGGGTGAGGATCTTGAGACTCAGAATTTAAGTGGCAGCTGACAGGTAGCAGGTGGCACCACAGCAGGTCTGACTCAACTGCAGCACCTACACATCTCTGCCCGGGCTCCCCCTGACGCTGCCACGCCTCAAGCAGCGGTCCCAGAGCCCCAGCGTGCCAGGCAGGGTCCTCCAGGGCACTGACACTCCTCTCCTTCCTGGGGCAGGTCTGAATGGGATGAACAGCAGCATCTGGGAACACTTTGCCTCTGGAAGCTTCTCCCCGGGCACTTCCCCTGCCTTCCTGTCAGGGCCAGGGGCTGCCGAGCTGGCCCGGCTTCAGCAAGAGCTGGACGAAGCCAATGGCACCATCAAGCAGTGGGAGGAGTCCTGGAAGCAGGCCAAGCAGGTACCAGGCCCCACGCCTGCCCTCCCAGGGCCTGGCAGCACCCAGCTCATGCCCCTTTCGCCCAGGGCACAGGGAGTGGGGGAGGCCAGGGTCCTGGAGAACAGAACAGAAACTCAGTTTTGTTCTCCTTCCCCTGTCAGGACCCGGGGTAGCTGGTGTCCCAGACCTGGAACTCTGAGCCGTTTATGTGACCTGGTCCCAGGTGCCACTGGCCTCTCCCAAGAAGCCCTGACTCTCCAGGGCTCAAGTCCAGGGTTTGTGGGCCCTCCGGCCAGGCCCTGCCCCCTTCCCTGCCCACAGAGGGTCTCTTGCAGGTCCTGAAACCTCTCTTCTCTGCAGACAGTGTCAGCTGCCTCCCTGCCTCCTCCCCAGACTGCTCACCCGCTCCAGGCAGGCCCCACAGCCACAGTGGCTCGGCAGGCTCCCAGAGATATGCCCTGGGCAGGGGCGGGGGGCCATCATGACACACTGTGTGTTTGGCCCACAGGCTTGTGATGCCTGGAAGAAGGAGGCAGAGGAGGCCGGTGAGCGGGCCAGCACGGCCGGTGCCGAGTGCGAGCTGGCGCGCGAGCAGCGGGACGCACTGGAGGTGCAGGTGCAGAAGCTGCAGGGGGAGCTGGAGCGGCTGCACTCGGGGCCCGACCCGCAGGCCCTGCCCGCCTTCTCCGACCTGGAGGCCCTCTCGCTCTCCACCCTCTACTCCCTCCAGAAGCAGCTGCGGGCCCGCCTGGAGCAGGTGGACAAGGTCAGCCCAGGAGGATTGGGGAGCCCTGGGTGGGGGTGGACGTGGAAATAGTGAGGGCTGGGCTCCAGGGCCCCACACTGCTGTGGGGCCGGCAGCCCTCCCCTGAGAACCCCGGCCCAGCAGCTGGCAGGGAGCTAGGGAGAGCACGCCACTCTGGGGGTGGTGAGAAGGGGCACTTGGGAAGGCGGGTGTGACCTGAGCCACCTGAGCGTTGCTGAATTCTCTGAGCGCTGCAGAACGGCTGGGCCCCCAGGGGTCTTCTGTCTGTGCTCCTAGGTTCCCTGCTGGGCCCCCAGGGAGCCTCGCACAGTGGGAAGAGCGGTTCTTCCTTCCCCAGGCCTTTGGCATCGTAGCCCCACCTGTGGCTGTGGCCTTGGGCACACCACTGCCCTCCCCAGGAACCTGGGGTTACTAGAAGACCAGCGTGAGGAAAAGCCCTCAGGCTGGGGCGCAGAGCGTGGGGCCAATGAGTAGCCCTCCCGCCCAGGCCAGGCCTGTGACCACGGCGTCCCGCTCCCCACAGGCCGTGTTCCACATGCAGTCGGTGAAATGCCTTAAGTGTCAGGAGCAGAACCGAGCGGTGCTGCCGTGCCAACACGCCGTGCTGTGTGAGCTGTGCGCCGAGGTCAGCGAGTGCCCCGTCTGCCAGCCAGGCCGGGCCCACGCGCTGCAGTCGTGACCCCGCGGGCCCGGCCCCGGCCTGGCTCAGCTCTTCCCACCTAGGACTTTTTAAAGTATATATATGTATGTATGTATGTATGTATGTACATGTATATGTATATGATCATGTATATGTATACATTCTGTGCGTGTGCAGGCGTGCGTGGGCGGCCAGTGTGAACAGTGTCTGTGTGTATATCTCTACACAGATATAGACACACACTTTAAACAGACTTACCAAGCACTTTTTAAAAGAAGCAACTATTTTGCAGTCCTCCCTCTGCCCACTCCCTACCTGTCCCACTTCTCTTCTCCCACCAGCCTTTTGGCAAGGAATCTGTTTCTCTTTTTTATGTAGGAACTAACTATTTTTAACTTCTTGGGGCCTGAGCAGGAAGGATGGGAAGCTGGGCAGGGCCGAGGGGAGGGGACGAGCCTTCAGGGCAGGCCCTGTTCACCCCACCTCCCCAGGCCAGGGCGAGAGGCAGGGCCTGCAGGCCCCAGGCAGCCCGGGTTCCTGGCAGTGAGGCCCAAGGGGTGTGCCAGGGCTCCAGGCCAGCCCAGCTCCTAGCTTTACCAGATGCATATTCAGTTCGGGGCTGGCTGCAGCCCGCTCCCAAGCTCCCCACCCCTGGGCCCTTGAAGCCCCTCGAGGGTCAAGGCCCTGGAGTTCCACCCCTCAGGTTCCTGAGGCAGGGTCTCAGCCTCAGTCCTCTCCCCAAGTCTCGGGAGCAGCCTCCCTGGCCCCAGGGCCACCTACCAGGCTGGCACTGTCTTGTCCATTATCCCCAGCAGTCCGTCCTCTTCTGGCACTGCCCCCTGCCCCCACCCTCCCTCTGGCAGCTAGCAGGGCAATCGGTAGGGAGGGTCTGCGGACTGTGAGGACCAGGGGCTCAGGCCCTGCCCCCTCCCCGAGGGGCTCCGTATGCATTCCTTGGTGCTCTCCGAGTGCAGCTGACGTCCCGCCTCGTGTGGCGCGGACGCCCGTGTGCGTGTGTGTGCGTGCCTGTCCGACGTGTAGTGTGTTTTAGCTTCCATTCTAAAACTCATTCTGTACAGAGAGAGGCGGCGGGACGGGAGGGCGGGGTGGGTGGAGAGAAGCCACCCCACTCCCAGCGCTGGTGTCTGGGATGGGAGCAAGAGGGCTTCAGAGGGTCTGGTCCAGCCCCTCCCCCCCCTTGGGCTCAGCACGAAAGGGCTTTCAATGAATTAAGTGAAAACTTTCTTTTTTTACAAAAATGCAAAAATCAACAAAGCTCCAAAACTATTGGAAATAAAACATGAACTTGCAGCGGTATCTCGTTTGCATGCGGTGAGGCGGGTGGGGCCCCAGGTTCAGGCCCCAGAGCGGTACGGCAGGCCAGTCCAGCTGGGCTGTCTCAGCCCAAGCTCCGGCCCCCCTGGGCTGGGCACTCTGCCTCCACCAGAAAAACAGCTAGTGCCCTGCCCCCCGAGGTGTGGCTAGGTGGCCGCAGAGTCCCAAGGGCTCCCTGGGCTCCAGTACTTGTCCAAGCCAGGCCCACTGCGGCTGATGTAGGGACCATGAGCCCTGGACAGAGACTCCCTGGCCCACCGCTCTCCCCTTGTGGGTCCAATGGACAGCTGCCACTGGTTCGTCTGCTGTTTTCCAGAAGACAGCAGGGCCCCTTGTGGTTCTCGGAGGAACAGACTGTGCCTTCTCATAAACACAGGAAGAGAAAGGTGGGCCCCAGAAGAGCTGGCCTGCCTGTGCCTTGTGCCTTGCCCCTCGCCCCCTGCAGGCAGAGGGTCCCCAGCTTTCAGCCACCTCTTCCCTCCCCCTGCTCTTGGCCGGCCTGTTAGGTGGGTGTGAGGGAACACAGCTGTGGGCTGCCCTCGTGCGGGTCTCTGAGGTCCCAAGCTGCACGGGGCCGTGGCGATAACTCAGCACCCACACGTCTTGCTTGTGCGGGCTCAGAGAGGGGAGGTGACTAAGCTGCGGGTGGAATGGCACCTGGGTCTCAGGCTGTGGCGGGCAGCACACAGGCCTCTGCCCCTCAGGCGGGCTCCTCACTCAGTGCTGCTGCTGGGCCCGTGTGGGGCAGCAGCCACAGGAACGGGTGTGCCAGGCACGGTTTTGTTCGAAGCCCTTGGTCCGAGCACCAGGGACACCGACTGCACAGGCACCTGCTTGTGTGTGCGTGACCCCCACATGACTCTGTAACCCGGGAGAGGGTGGGCCCGGTGGGGCAGCCCAAGGGGTCTCTTGGGCTGCGGAAGGGCTGCAGGACCTCACCTGAGCCCCACTTCAGCCAACAGTGTGCTCACTGAGAGGACAATGCTTTGGGACTTTTATTTTTGCCAAGAAAGTTTCTAGGTGGCAGGTGCTGGCTCCAGGAGATGTCCTCAGGCAACACGGTTAGCCAAGCTGTCCTTCCTGCTTCTGTCCTCGGGCCAGCCCACGGCCTGCCAGCTCTCACCTAGCAGAACCAGATGGCCCCAGCTCTGGGGTCCCTGGCTTGGGTGTTGGCAGCCCCCACAGGACAGGCCCTGGGCTCCCCTTTTTGTGGTTCCCCCCGCCCCCAGGGCAGCTGTAGCCTCATCTTCATCCGAGTTCCCGCTCCCTCCCCCAGGGGGGGCTCTGCTCACCACCCTGTGGCTGGGATAGGTGCTCCAGGGGACAGATGGCTGAGACTGGCTTTGCCAGAGCAGCTTTCCCCAGGGAGGAGTGGGGCAGGAGATGCAGACAGCCGCCTCCCCTCCCTGGTGCTGGGGTTTGGCAGGGAATGCTGAGGCCAAGGCTGAAGGCAGGGAGGAGGGAGTATAAATATGGAAATAGTGTCCCCATCACCATAAATATGCAAATGGAATTCCCACACCCTGGGGCCTTTGGTGTGGGGCAGAGGGTCCCACACTTGGCAGGGCCCTAACGACTGTCAGGCCGGGCTAGAAGGCTGTGCTGTGGTGGGGACAACCTAGACGTCCCAGGAAAGCCTGTCCCTACCAGGGACCCCATCCCACCCCCAACCTCCAGTGCTATCGCCCTAGCTTCGGGGCATGCTGGGAGGCCTGCTTGGCTCGCTGCCGCCGCAGTTTCACAAACATCTGGGCCTCTTGATCACCCTTCCGGCTCTCCAGCAGCTGCAGGACCAGGTCCCCTAAGAAGAGAGGCGTTTGGGGGTCAGGTTCTGGGGAAGGGGTAGGGCCTGGGCAGCGCAGGGACAGCACTGCCCACTGCAGCCAACCTGGAAACTAGTGATGGACCCACATCAGCTGTACTCACGGGGTGGGACAGCCTGACGGACCAGCCTGGAAACCCCTCGCAGCCCCACCCGGCACGAGTGTGCTGGCCCCGGCACTCCGACCAGTCAAAGCGCAAGAGGCTGAGAGGTGCCTCCGGTGGCAACTCTTCCTTTTAGTGTGAGAACCTGAGGCTGGCTAGCTAGCTAGCCTCTTTGTGCCTGTTTTACTCATCTGTAAAACGGCAGTAATAGTATCTGTCTGATGGGGTAGTTGTAAGGACTGAAAAAGTTAATACATGTCAGGTGTGTAGAACTGGCCCTTAAGTGGACAAACGTGGGACCTACTCCTGTTCCCAAGATCGGCCCCCCTCCCGGAGTAAATGTGGCAACCTACCCCCAGCAGAGAAAGCCACACTACACTCGGCCCGGCTGAAATGACGCTGGGTTCCTGACGAGACCCAGCGACCTTGGCAGCACAAGCCACTGCGCTGGCTCCACCGGCTTCCACCCCTCAGCAGGGGTCCTTCTGACCCCACCTTCCATCTCTGGGGGCCGGTCTGAGCCTTTACAATCTGCCCTCCCCTGCGTCCCCAGCGCGGGGCTGCGGCCTACCGTTGGGAGTGGGGAAGGTGAGGGGCAGGCGGGTCTGAGGCGCCTCCCTGGGCTCCTCGGCCCCGCTCAGGCCGCACACCGAGCGCAGCGGCAGAAAGGCCTCCCCTTCCAGGTCATCGGCTCCCAGGGTGTCGTGGTCCAGCACCGTGAGCAGGAGGCACGCCCCGTCCTTCTGGCACGGCTCGGCAGGCACCAGGCTGGGTGGGGGACAGTTGGGCTCAGCTGCCTGCGCCACACACCGCCACTGCCCGCCACCCCCACACGTGGGCTCACCCCCTGGTCCCTTAGGCCGGCCGGGAGAAGGATGCCCAGAGGGGCGGCTGGGGCAGGATTACAAAGTGTGGGCCACGTGGTATGACGCCTGCTCTCTGGGCTGGTGCTTTAAACCAGTGGACCCAGTGTCCCCAGGCCCGCCTGTCCCAGGAACGGAAGACCGGCTTCGGGACTCGCCTGGAAGCCACACGTGGGAGTCTTCTCCCAACCATCTGGCCATGGGACCTGTGCCAGCAACCCCTTGTTCCAAGTTACCCTCCTGGGACCTCAGTGCAGTCCTTTCCGGGGAGCCCCTGTGTCCCCAGCGGGGAGGAACAGGCCTGAGGTGGCCCCGGGCTGGGGAAACGCAGCAAGCGTGGGGACCCACTCACAATTCAAAGGTTTCATCAAACAGCGGGTGAAGGTCCTTCTTGTGCTTTTGGGTCTCCCGGGGAGCCAGCTCAGGGAACTCGTGCCTGGGCTCCAAGGTCAGCTGGACAAAGGGGTCGCTGGAGCCTGGCAAGTGGCCCAGGGAGGGAACCATGGCCAAATTTACCCCAGCGCTTCCACCAGCCCCCACTCCCTGCAGCTGGGCCCCGCTCAGCAGCACTGCCCCCTCCTGGTAGTCCGGAGGAAATGCACCCGATGCTCCTGCTGGGCCGGCAGAGCCACCAGGGACGCGAGAGCAGGGCGGAGTGGCCCGTGGGCAGTCTGCACTCACCGTTGGAGTCCAGGGGCAGCAGGCTGGAAGCGCTGAGCAGCTCCACACGCAGCTTCTGCTCGGAGGCGTGGTAGGAGGCTTTGAGCGTGACCGCCCCGAGCTCCTCCGTGGAGGTTTCAGCCTAGGGGGTGGGGCGCAGGAATAGCGTCAGCGAGGGCGGGCTCGCGGGGCGGGGCGGGCCGTGGGCGGGGCGCCTCACCTGCTGCTGGAGGCGGCTGCAGAAGTACCTCTGGATGAGCTCCCGGGTGGAGGCACCCTGCAGCTCCAGGTCCCTCTGCAGGGCCTGCGGACCCGGCCAGGCAAGAAGACATGGGCACTGTCACACTCAGTCACAGCCCGGCGCTGCGCCCGGAGTCCTGGGGCCCCCCACACAGTCCCGCAGCACCCGCACCATGCTGAGAGCCTCGAGCCTCACACTTGGGTTATCGCTCTGCTGCTGCCTCAACATTTGAGCGAATTTTTAAAAAGATTTTGTTATTTAGAGAGAGGAGAAAGGAGGGCGAGAAACATCAGTGTGTGGTTGCCTCTCCCACGCCCCCTACTGGGGACCTGGCTTGCAACCCAGGCACCTGCCCTGACTGGGAATCAAACCAGTGACCCTTTGATTGACAGGCCAGCATTCAACCACTGAGCCACACCAGCCAGGGTCATTTGAAAGAGATGCCGCAGTGTCATTTGGAGCTGCGTCCTGTAATTATGTAGCCGGTCCTAGACGCAGGTGAGCGCAGGAAGACAGGCTCCCCCCACCCCAGACAGAGCAAAGGGCCCTACCTTGAAGGTGGCCGTGTGCAGGGCCTCAGGCGGCAGGCCACAGCCCTCTGCGTAGAAGCAGATCTCTAGGTTCTAAGGATGAGCAGACAGCCATTGGTGCCGACCCCTCGAGCCCCCCACCAGGCTTAGTACTGCTGTCACCGGTGTCATTACCTGCAGTGCGATCTTCAGCCTCCTAGAGGCTGGCGGGCAGCTCCGCTGGGAGGCAGCCACCTCCGCCAGCACCGTGAGCGTGTGGGTCCAGAGCAGGGTCAAAAGACTGAGGTGAGGTGCCCAGGGATGCCGGGCACAGGACAGGAGGACGGAAGAGGAGGAAGCAGAGATGTTTTTGAGAAAGGGCCAGCTTCCTGGGACCCAGGCTCTTCCCCACCCCCACTCACTTCACAGGTGAGCCTGGGGCCTGGGGAAGTCAGGCAGTGGGTGGGCGGAGGGCTGGCCTCCTGAGGAAGGAGGGCGGGGAGGGAGGAGAGGGCCAGTCCTATCTAACGCAGCTCCCAACCCAGGGCACAAGCCTTGTCAGGACTCGCAAGCCCCACCAGACAAGGTGTGGAGAGGCTGGGACCCCAGTGACAGGGTCATGAGCCAAGGCGGCAGCAGTCAACACGGATGGATTTCAGCACATTGAATGGATAAGCATCCGCTATCGGGAGTGAAAAAACAGCAACCAAGGTGCAGGCCTACTAACTACCTGAAATAACTGAAATGTGACACATCAGCGTGGGGTCAGGCCGTTAAGGACAAAAAATGTGTAATTAGGAATGAGGGAGCCCTGGCAGGTGGCTCAGTTAGAGCACCATCTCGATACACTGAGGTTGCAGGCTCAGGCCCCAGTCAGGGCGCACACAGGAGTCAGCCAACAGCCCCGGCTGGTGCGGCTCCGTGGACTGAGCGCCGGCCTGCGCACCCAAGGGTCACAGGTTTGGTTCCTAGATCAAGCACATGCCTGGGTTGCGGGCCAGGTCCCCAGCAGGGGGCACAAGAGAGGCAACCACACACTGATGTTTCCCTCTCTCTTTCTCCCTCCCTTCCCCTCTGTCTAAAATAAATAAAATCTTAAAAAAAAAAAGTCAACCAATGAATGCGTAAGTGGAACATCAGATTGATGTTTCTGTCTCTCTCCTCCCCCCCCCCACTCAAACCAATTAAAAGAGAGACAGAAGCCCTAACTAGAAGTTCCCCTGAATCATGATCATGGAAGAGGAACACCAGTTGCCTCTAAGGGTAGGAGGGCAGAACTGCAGCCTGCGAGGCCTGGAGACGGCCAGGGAGTGAGCTCCCTGTCCCGGAGCGAGCACCGAGCAGAGGCTGCTGGCAGCCTCCACCGCGAAAGGATGGGGGGGCGGAGAAAGAAGGGCGGGGGGAGAGAGGAGGCGCCGGGCGTGCGGGCGGGTGGCGGCGCAGACCTGCTGAAATTCTCTTGCACCAGGTTGGCGTTCAGGTAGCAGAGCTCCACCTCTAGGAACTTCATCAGGGGCAGGATGGCCTGGGGAGGGGCAGGCAGCACTTCCAGCTCTGGCCCGTTCCAGTCCCCCCCGGCCCCCTTGCCCAGCTTGGGGAGGAAACAGGGCCAGGAGCTTTTGTGTGTAACATTTGGAACTTCTGCAGGAAGGCAGGGACTTTTGTCATGGTGTCCACCGACACACATATCCCTAGTACCTCCATCATTGCCTGGGACAAAGTGGGTGCCCAAATAGTGGATGAGTTAGTGAGTCACCGCCCAGACCATCGGCCCCGATGACAGGTGAGGAGACTGAGGACCGCTGGCTCGTAGGAACAGGACAGCTATGCTGGCAGGTAGCTGAGAAGGATGCGTGCCCAGGTCTGCTTGGGGAGCACAGTCCAAACCCTGCCCCACGGCAGCCCCCACACTCACTGTCCACACTGGGAGAGCCTGTGGAATGTCCCAACCCCGTCCCCTTAGCGTCCAAGGAGCATGCGGAGCCCCAAGAGGGGACATTCCTTGCCCAAGTCTGGAGGACTCATCTCTGACACTCATGACCTTTCGGCCTCCTGCTCACCCAGAGCCCCTTGGTAATCCCAAGCCTCTAACACTGGCAAAGGTCAGCGAGCAGGGAGGGCCACTCACATCCTCCGGCAGGACAGACTCCCTGACGCCCACCAGGTTCCGGATGTGTTTGGCGATGCCCACCTCCAGCTGGGGACACAGAACAGTAGGGGGAGGCCAGGGCCTGGTTTAGGTTCAGGAAGCGGTGGGGTTGGACATTGTCAGCCCACGTCCTGCTGGGAGCTGGGGCTTCAGGCCGAGGAGCGGTGGGGCAAGGTCACCGCGGGCCGGTCGAGGTACCTGCTCGGCCAGCGTGTGGACGCCGGTGCGGATCTCGTGGCCCAGCCCTGCCAGTGCGCCTTGCAGCTGGGTGTGCAGTGTGTTCTGCAGCTGCCCCTGCTCCAGCACGGCCCCCACCCGCTGCTCCAGGGCCTCCCACGCCAGCTGGGTAGGAAGCTTGCCGATCACCAGCCGCAGCTGCTCCATGTCATTCACCACCACGCACAGCTGGGGACAGAGGGATGCAGAGCTTCCCAAATCACGGCAGGTGGAGCAGTCTCCACCCCACCCCAGCCCCAGCCCTCAGCTGGGGCCCTTACCATATTGGCTGCCTGGCCCTGATCCTTCTGGCCGGCAGCGAGCTCACGAGCCCGGGCCTTTATCAGGCTGCAGTACACCAGGGCCAGCCGACAGGTGTCCTGGGTGGGGAGGGGATGGTCACTGGGGGAGTACCCAGGGGGGCAGCAGGGGAAGGCCTGGGAATCCCAGTGACTTGAAGGGTTTAGGATGTAGGCCTTTGGAAACTGCTAGGGCGAGAGCTTGGGAGAGACAGGGCGGGTGGCAATGAGACTGTCCTAGAAGGTGGGGAAGGACACGGGTGACGCTGCACCTCCACGAACTTGACAGTGATCATGAAGGCTTCCTCTGGGTCGGGCCAGTCCAGCTGCCGGGCAGTGTGGCTGATCTGGGCAAAGCAGGTGGACAGATCCACAGCCGACGTGCTGTGCTTAGTCAGCTCACCCAGGGGCACCAGCTGGGAGATGGGGCAGCGCTCAGGAAGGGAGGCTCGGGGCTTGCCCAGGCCATGCCCCTGCCTCCCTCCTGCCTCCCAAAAGCATTCAGAGCTTCTACCATCTGCAGACACAGAGCTGGGTGGGGGCTGCAGGGGAACAAGCAAGGCTCTGCCCAGACTCCCCACGGGGCAAGGATCAGACTGCAAAGGGAAGCCACCGTTAACTCCAAGGGTACTGAGAGGAAGCATTTAGCACAGACCTGGTCTGAAAGCACCCTTTAACGCCAGCTACCCGCTTCTGCACGTCCGGAAGTCCCAGCATCACCCCAAACCCGATGGCTGGGACCACGCCCCAGGCCCTACCCTGCCCCGCCCAGCCTCCACCCCAACCTGGTCCATCTGCACAGCACGCTGCACCCGTGCCAGGGCAACGCTGTACGTCTTCTGCAGCCAGGAGGGGATGGCCGGCTGGAACCAGCGGTGGAAGCCATCCAGGGCCAGGACTCCATCCCTGAGGAAAGCCGGGACTCAGCCTGGTGAAGGCCAGGGCCAGCACGGTCACGGGCCCTCCTCGACCCTCCTGTCCCCTCCGCACCCGCAGCCCGCCCGCTGCCCACCTCTCCGAGGGAGCCGGCGCCAGCTGGCAGAGCTCCTTGAGGCTGATGTAGAGCTGGAACAGACTCTCGCCCATCTCTGGGGACACGGGGCTGCTCACTGCCGCTGCCGTGTGGTCCTGCACCCGCTTGGCCACCTGCCAGGGGACAGAGGGCATGGTGGGCGGGGCTCCAGAGTCAGGGTGGAGGGAGAGGCCTGGATGCGCGGCGACAGACTCACCAGCCACTGCAGCTCCAGGAAAGCCATGGAGAGGAGGTCGATCTTAAGAGTGCTGGGGGAAAGGCGGCGGGTGTCACCTGGGGGCACACACTGGGGCCCCCTGGTCCTGTTCTGGGCCCCCACCCACTCCCTCCCGACCCAGCCACCTGCTCACTTGTGGAAGATCTTGTTCCACGTGTGCTGGCATTGGTGCAGGTCGCCCGTGACGTCCTGTACCAGCCTCAGCAAGGCCTTGCCCGCCTCCAGCATGCCCTGGCCGGGACAGAGGCGAGCTGAGCGGGGCTGGGAGAAGCAGACACCCCACCTTCCACCCGGCCAAGCCCCTCACCTGCACCATGGGCTGATGGTGCTGCTGCTTCAGGTGGAACCACTCGACAGTGCCAGTCTGTGGGCAGAGAGGCAGTGAGCGGGGAGGGCTGGTGGGCCCAGAACGTGCCCTCTCCACCCCCAGGACGGGCACCCTACCCGCAACGCCTCGGCCACCAGGCGGGGCAGTGGGGCGCTGTCGGGGCACAGCTCTCCAAAGGCCTTCATCTTGCACATCTGTATCAGGACCCTAAAGGGACAGAAAGCCTGCTGCCCTGTCCCACCGCTCACCCTGCAGGTACCCCAGCTGCTCCCTTGTCCCTGGCCCCACTGACCTGAGGAGAGACTGCAGCCGGGCAGGGGAGTCGGAGACAGAGAGGGGGAAGACACTGCGGAACCTCCGGATGAGGGAGAGGCCGTAGGCCAGCAGGGAGCTGAATGAGGTGGCCAGCTCCTCCCGCTGCAAGCCCGGGAAGATGCGGTGAGGCAGGGGCAGCTGATGGGGCCCAGACAGCCGCCCCCACCCCAGGGCCCTGGCAGCCCAGCACTCCTCACCCCACCTCCATTCCCGCCGGCCCTGGTCCACCTGTTCTGCCTTGAGCCGGCCCTGGATCCACTGGTACTCGATGCTGGTGATGGGGTGCAGGAGGCAGCTGCTGGGGAACTCCAGGCTCTGGTAGAGACGGCTGTAGGCCAGCCACTGCCTGCAGCAGACGGAAGCCCTCAGCCTGGCCAGATCGGGCACCTCTATGCCCGCTGCCCGCCCAGCCTCGGGGAGGGAGGGGCAGTGCCTCCCCCTGCCCCGAAGCCTCCTGGGGATCCCCACTGACCCCCGGGGGCTGAAGGGAACCCATAAGACTTCTTTTGTTTCTATAGTGCTTTTCAAACATGTAAATTAATTGCCCGTCTCCTCAATTAGAATATTTGTAATTTGAAAATTCAGGCTTTCTTGCTTCTTTTGAAAAATCAGATTTGGAGGCTTGAGCCTTCATGCACATGGGGCTCCTGTGGCAGGAACTCTCCTGGGGTAGGCCAGGGGGGTGTTGCCGAGGTGACGATGGCGCTGAGACCAGACTCACAGGGGAGGATGCAGGAGGGCGGGGGACAAGCACCACCAGGGACAGGCCTCAGTCCCATCCCTGCTGGGGCACGGTGGCCACCTACACGACAGGTGTGGGACTGGCAGGCAAACTAGGCCCTCGCCATGGGTGCCTGTTCCAGTCTCCAGCCTCACCTGCACCCTCACCTGCAGCCCCACCTGCCCACAGTCCCAGAGCAGTCTCCTTCTGCCCCCCCTTAACGCCATGTGGGCCCCACCCCTTCTGACTCCTCTGGTGAATTGCAGGGTTGGGGAGCCCACTGGTGCCCCGGCCAGGCCTCCCCACAATCTGCTGTGGCCCTGGGGATGTGATGGCATGCCCGCACAGGTTCCGGAAGCTCAGTGCTCAGCATTGCTGACAGGAAGCGATGGCATTGGGAAGCAGGGCCGGGGGCTGGGGCAGGGGTGGCAAACTCAAAGGCCCAGAGGGACCCAGGTGATGTCAGGGAGTGACGTGGGCCTGATGACCACCGTGGCGGCCTGGGGAGAACAGGCTGCTCTGCTCTGACCAACGGCAGCTCAGCAAGATGACAGCCCTGTGCCGCTGGCACTTGTGTGTTTTATGGGAAGCTGTAGGGAGGCGTCCGGATTTCTACAAGTTGGCAATGCACTCAAAACAGAAAGAACAGAGCTTGGGCCAAACAGAAACTTCTCGGGGTTGGACTTGCAGCCAGTGGGGGCAGGCAGGAGGGAGGGGGCGCACTCACGCCATGGATTGGTGGAAGTCAGACAGGTCCTTCTGCGTGGCGTGGAGGAACAGGATGGTGGCGGCCTGGGGGCTCAGAGACCCATCCCAGGACGTGCTGCCTGCCTGAGGGGGCAGGCGGAGGAGGGGTGTCAGGGCTGGCGGGCAGACCTCGGCCCTGCCCGGCCCCGGGCGGGAGGTACCTGGTGCTGGGTGACCTCGTGGGACACGAGCTGCTGCAGCAGGTGGAGGTGCACCGTGTAGCTGGGCTGGGAGCGGCTGGCGGCGGTGGCTCTCTGCAGTGGGTTCGGAGCGGCCGTGAGCGGAGCGGCCCACACCCGGAGCGGCCCGTCCAGCCCAGCTGGGCCCCTGGGAGGCTACTGGCCCTGACCTCAGACCTACCCGCTTGTGAATGAACTGGAACTGGAGGTGGCACTGGCCACGGTCTGGGTAGGTCTCAGTGCACGGCTCCAGAGGGTACCACTGGTCCTCCCGGCAGCGCAGGTCCTGGCGGGCCAGGCGGTTGGCAATGCCGGTGCCCGTGAGCCGCGGCAGGGCGGCGGCGGCGGCAGGCAGGCCTGGAGCCCCTCCCCCGAGCCCCTCACAAACCCCCTCTGCCTCTCTCCCGGGCCTCTTCCCCCACCCCACTCACCTGTAGCCTCAGAACCACGTTCCCCAGGAAGTCGTCCTGGCCTTTGTCCTTCCGGGCCTCCTTGAAGATCCTGTCCCAGGCAGGGTACGTGTGGAGGGAGAAGGGCCGAGAACCTGAAGGGCCCGGGGTGGTAGCTGCTCCCGCCACCCACGGCCACGGGGGCCGGGACGATGCCTGCGGCCCAGCAGCTGGTGCGCGTGCATGTGGGGGGGGCAGAGGGAGCCCCCACACCTTCTCCAGGAGCCCCTTGGCACTCACCTTCTCAGCCCATGCAGGTCTGTGAGCTCCCCGAGCTTCTGCCGGACGGACTCCACCGTGTCCAGGTCCCTGGTGGGGCAGAGGCTTGAGCCGGAGGCCGAGAGGGCATCCTGGGAGTCCCCGGCCCCTTCGGTGGGAGGCGCTGACACCCTCCCTCTCCCCTCCGCCTTCCCCACCCGCACAGCTGGGCGTGCTCCTCACCACATGTCCAGATGGAAGCTTGAGTTGTTTACGTCCTCAAACTCCCTGTAGGGAGCAGAGGGCAGGGGTGAGGGCCTCGGAGGGCAGACCTCGGGCCAGGCCACAGCCGCCCCCGTGCAGGGCCTGTCTCCAAAGCCGCCGTCCCCAGTGGGCTCGCCCACTGTGGAGCCTTAGCCCTTCCCGTGAACTCCACCTGCCCGGCCCACCCGCATCCCCCTCCTTTAAGGGAAGGCTCCGGGCTACCCCTAGGTTAACCCAACCATCTGACCCTCCACACCCCCCAGCTCGTGGAGCACTGACGCCACCTTGCAGGCCCGTCTGCCTCCCCTGTCCCTTGGGAGCAGGCGCCTTCTCTGGTCAAGCCAGGCCCCTCCCTCCTACCCCCACCCGGGCCAGGAAGTCCTGCTGATCTCCCTGACTAGGGGACCCCTACCCCAGGGAGCAGCCCCAGACAGGGCGGGGCTGAGACAGGGACGTACAGGATGAAGGTCTCGTCCCAGACGGGGTTGAGCGTCTGGGTGATGACCTGAGTCCGGTGGGTCTGCTCCTCGGGGATGGTGTGCCGCACCACGGCCTTCTGCGGCCGCCGTGGCCCCAGGCTGTCCCCCAGTGTGCCTGCCCCCTGCTCGATGCCCAGCAGGCAGTAGGGGTCGCTGAACCCTGGGGAGGAGGAGAGGACAAGGTCGCCAGGGCCTTAGCTGGGTTCCTTGGGGGGAGGGTCCCTCATCATCCACACCCCACCCCAAGGGCAGCGCCCCTTCCCTCCCTAGAATCGAAGGGCACGGAGCCATTAGCACCCTGGGGCGGGGCAGCCCTGGGGGCACATGGTGGAGAGTGGGGCTCCCACCAAGAGCTCTGGGACAGACGGTGAGGGGGTGGAAGGTGCCCGCCCTGCCTGCTCACCGCTGACATCCTTGCC
This sequence comes from Tonatia bakeri, assembly GCA_004024845.1. Taxonomy (NCBI): domain Eukaryota; kingdom Metazoa; phylum Chordata; class Mammalia; order Chiroptera; family Phyllostomidae; genus Tonatia; species Tonatia bakeri. The sequence continues at coordinate 49,976 of PVIA01007727.1, forward strand.
CAGAATGCCCTTGGCTTGTTTCACCGTGGCCTTCAGACAGAACGTCGGCTTCTGGAGAGAGAGGCAGGGGCTCCTGAGTCCCAGAGGGCGCTTCCCAGCCCCCGTCCTCCCCCAGGGCAGCTCTGGGCCGTCACTACCTCCAGCTCCTGGACCCGCTGTAGTGTCTGCTGGTGCTCCTCGGGCTCCGCATGGAAGGCCTGGTGGGGGGGAATGTGAGAGGCTGGGGGTGCAGGTCAGGGAGTGTGGCCGGCCGGGAAGGAGGACCCCGGAGTATGGGCTGCAGGAGGGGGGCGTGGGGGCTGGGCTCACCTCCTGTAGGTATCGCAGCAGCTCTGAGGCCTCCGTCACGTGGTTGGGCTCGGGCTTACCCAGGCGGTGCAGGACGGTGTACAGAGCTTCCTCGTAGAGCAGGGCCCGCTGAGACACGGCAGGGTCACCTCAGGGCCCGCGTCCACCCGCCACAAGGTCTGAGGCCTACCAGCCCCCCAGGCACCAGCACCGCACACCCAGAGCAGGGACAAAGCGTCCACACAGGCAGGGTGGGGAGAGGGCTCTGGCTGGCAGCCGTGGCCGGCACCCCTCCGTGCCCCCAGCACCCCAATTCTTACCTCCTCGGGAGAGAAGTGGTGGGACGGAGGCGTGATCTGGGGAGCAAGGTGAAAAGACAGAGTGTCCAGGCGGCCTGGGCCGGCCTGGACCACAGGGACGGTCTCTCGCAGCGCAGGCTGGGGACTGCGGCCCACAGCTGCCAGCCCCACCCGTGACGCACACCTGTTCCTGCGGCAGGCCGCCCCGGGCTCCGGCCCGTGGGTCGCCTTCCTCGGCCCCTGGGTCGCCTTCCTCGGCCCCGGGCCTGTGCTGGCTGAGGTCCATGGGCGCTCAGCTACCCTGGCAGCGTGAGCGCTCCGCACCGGAGCCCCCACCTCCCTTCCTTCCCCAGAGGAAACAGCACTGCTTATCAGGCGGCCACGCTCGCTCACACCCCAGCGGCGGAAGTGAGGCCCAGCGGCGGAGGTGGGAGAACGGGGGTCACATCAAGCAGGCCTGGGGGTTTCTCCGCTCGTCCCCAAGCAGTCCGATACCAGCCCCCAAGCAGTCTGGTCCCAGCTGGGACCCCCCCTGCCTGATGGAGCCGGTGCCTTTGGCCCTGGAGCAGTGTGGTGGGGCAGTGGTCACCTCCGTCAGGGAGAAGGGGCTTGGGGCCGGGATCTAAGGCCCAGGGGTGGCCCAGAGAACACGTAGACCCTGTTCTTCTGACCCAGAAGGCTCTGCCCAGGGAACAGGGGAGGCAGGGGAGGGGACCACACCCTCAGCCCCAGCCTGAGAGAGGTGGCGCCTGCATGCTAAGACCACAGAGCCCCACCCCGGCCAGTGCTTCTCTCCATGAGGTCACTCCTACCTCCTGAGCTGCTGGGGGCAGAGGCTCTTGAGCGTCTCGGACCCTGCGGCGCCTTATCTTGATGGCTTGGCGCAATAGGGGAGGGCGCCGCTGGGAGTGGGACAGGAGTGTCGCCATGGTGGCCAGCTCTGCCCTTCCCCTCCTTGGTGCCCGCTGCTGCCGCTGGGTGAAGATAGTGTAGCCACAGGATTATGCAAAGTGTCCAGGGGAGGGGCGAAGGAGGGCGGGTGGGGAGAGGACCAGGTCAGGGTTTCACCACCCCAGAGGCCCAGCAGGCCCCTGCACCTCCCTACCTCCCGCTGGCTGGGTGGGGACCCTGGGAGGGACTCTCCCCGGCTGGAGCCGGAAAGAAGGTGGATGCCCAAGGTGGACTCGGAGGTGGATGCAGGGGGCGGGTCTGGCCACATCCCACCCTCCCACAGAGCCTCCGGGAGGGTCCAGTGCCCCCAGCAGGGGGCGTCAGGGCAGGCCAGCACTGGTCCTGCCCCATCCCGCTGGGCCAGGCCTGGGACTGAGGGAAGTAGCCCTGAGTGGGTGGGCTTCTCACCCACAGACTTTCCTGAGTGGGCCCCAGACCTGGGGTGGACGTGGGCAGGGCCCAGGGTGGGGGTTCCAGAGAGGTGTCTCCCCGGCAGGCAGGCAGCCAGCTGCTCAGCCTGTTCCACTCCTCAGGTGACATTCCACCTAGGTGACGGCAAGCTGTCCCAGGCAGGGACGGCCCAAGGCCCCTGCCCGCACGAGGACGGCCAGGGGAGGGCCCCCTTCAAATGCCCTTGTACAGGGGCTGGCCAACCCCCAGAGCTCCTGAGAGGACCTGGCCAGGGGAGAGCGTGGCAGGCAGTGCCCAGCCTCCCTTGGCCCAGAAGAGAAAGGAAAGAGGACACTTGAGTGCTCAGCTTTCTCTGAGCTGAGCCCCGCTGATGTGGTGCCCAGGCCTCCTGCCAGGCCCCAGCGTGGGTGTGGGTAGGGGTGCGGGTGGCAGACAGGCCTGGGCTTAGACTTTGGCTCTTTCCAAGCCCCCCCCACCAGGGCACCAAGGCTCACAGAAGGTGGTGGGAGAGTGCGTCCTGCAGAGGCCGGCCTGACCTGCTTGACAAGCCTGGACAGGCTGCTTGCGGCCATGCTGGGCCCAGGGCAGCCAGAGGCAGTAACTCCATCAGCAAGCCTGGCCCTGTCTCCCAGGCCTCCCATCCGGGCAGTCTGGGGCTGCACCAGGCCCGTGGGGGACTCAGTGGGTGGGCACAGTTGCTGAGGAGCAGTCAGGGAATGGACACTTGAGAGGCCTCAGCTTCCTGGGCCAAATGGGCCATGAGAACAAGGGGCTCTCACACACAGCTGAGGGAGACTGTCGCCGCCAACCCCTGCAGCCCGCCAGCCACCCTCCCCCGGGCTCGCCCTGTCCCCACACAGAGCCAGACAGGTCCAGTCACTTCATTTTTACTGCTTCACGTTTCCAGCAAACAAGTCAAGGTGCAAACAGGGTTTATTTCACATTAATATATTAACTGGACTTTTCCTTTTTGGTCAAATAAATAGGGAAGTCTCTTTAAATAACCATCTCCTCATTTCACGGCAAGTCCAGGGCACAGCGCCGACCAGATGTGGAGCGTGGAGGAGGGGGGCAGGCCGGATTCTGGGGGTTAGGGCCTTCGCTCGAGCCCACCCGGCAGCCTCCCAAGGGCATGCTGGGATGGATGCTCGCTCTCCGGCTGTGGGAGCCCTTCCCAGACGGGACAGGGAGAAGGCAAAGGGAACGAATTCCAGAGACACCAGCAGGGAAGCAGTGGGCCTGGCCCTGACGCCACCCAGCCCCCGGAACGGGGTAACGAAATGACAGGAATGACCGGGGCCAGGGCAGAGGAGGCAGGAGTGCCTGGGGCTAGAGGCTGGTCAGGGACGGAATGCGGGCTGGCAGTCCGGCAGGAGGGGCCGCTGCTGCTGGGCACAGGCTGGAGTGCAGGAACGGGGGCAGGGCTGCCGGCCCCAGAGAACCAGAGGCTGAGCATACAGTGGCTACCAAAGCAAGGGGGCCAGAGAGTCCCTCTGTGGGCAGAAGCTACTGGAACAAGATGGGGACACGGGGGACACCCCGCACTCCCACGGAGCCCCAGAGATGCTGAGAGGAAGTATGCTGAGCCGTCTGGGCTGAGCTTGTGTGGGAAGCTGGAGACGTGGTTCTGAGTCAAGGGGCCCCTCCCTTCTGTCAACGCAGTTCCTGCTGAGTGTTTTATAATCAGACCTGGAGAGAGAACATGCTCCCCCTCATTACCCACCCCCAGACTCGGCCCCAAGGTGAGGGGAGGGAGAGAGCAATGGGACGCAGGACTCGGGGGGTGAGGGTCTACTGGGTCTTCTTATCTTCCGGGGGGTAGTAAGGAGGCGGCGGCGGCTGGCTCTACGAAGGAAGAAAGCCAAGTTCATGTTAGAAGGTTAGAAGGAGCCGAGGTCTCCCCGGTCCCTAAATCCCAGCCGACCGTGGCCACCCTGCTCACACCCCCACCCGAGTCCCACTGGCGGCCCCGCTCACCATGGGCATGTAGACGTTGTGGGGGTTGCCAGGGTCGTAATAAGCACTGGCAGCTGCTTCTGCGGCCTTGGCCTCGGCTGCAAAGGCAAACATGTGGGGCTAAGCCTCCCCTCCTCTTCCAGCCGCCCTTGGGGCTGCTCCTGGCCCAGTGAGCCAGCCCCCCACCACCTGGGGTAGCTGGTGCTGGGACCCAGTTCTCTCAATAAAACAGCGTTACCACCTCCCTGGCACTCACCACGGGCCACCCTGTCCTCTCCCGTCACCTCTAGTCCTCACCACAACCACGCCAGGGGCGAGGTTACCACCTGCCGGACGCAACGGAGGCGGAGGTATGGAAGGAGCCCTTCCTGGTGCCAGGGCTCACGAGCAGCTGAGAGCAGAACGCTGGAGCCTTAGCTCTTCGCCCTGAGCCCACCACAGTCGGTCCCCTGGCCAGGGCATTCGCCACTGGGGCTCATAGCCAGCCTCTGGCCATTCTCTGCGACCCTCCGTGCTGCCCCGGGGAGAGGGCTGGTCTCCCAGGACCGCTAGAAGCCTGGGGCCTCACCTGCAGGGGTGGCGGGGACTTCAGGCCCACTGACCGGCGGCTCCATGGGCCCAGGGTAGGGCGGTGGTGGGGGGTGCACGTACCCCATGGCCCCATCCATCATGGGTGGTCCAGGATAGAACTCTGCTTGGCAAGAGAGGGACAGGGACCCAGTGAGCAGCCCAGCCTCTCCAGCTCCTCTGTCAGCCCTGAAGGAGGTCACAGAACGAGTCTCCCCTCTGCACCGCCCTGGCCTGGAGTGGGGCTGGTTAGTGGGAGGGTGAGGGGTGGGCAGCAAAGGACACACTCACCAGGTGGGGGCGGTGGGTAGGGGTAGCCAGGAGGGCAGGGGTACATTCCATTGGCGACGGGCGGGGGAAAGACATAGGCCCCGCTGGGCAGGTAGGGATACCCATATGCTCCAGTGGGGGCTTCGCCTCGGGAGGCTGTGAGCACAGGGGAGAGAGAAGGGAGCGTCTCAGGCCTGGGGCTGGGGAGGGGGCAGCCCCGCCCTGGTGCAGGGAGCGACAGGGTGCCAGGGCATGCACAGCAGACCTGCCTCACCCCACCCCACCCTGTTCCCCACCCATACCTGAGCTGGCCTCGGTTGGAAGGAGGTGCGGGTCGGGATGGGGAGAGAGGTTAGAGCGGGAACAGGGGTGGAGGGAGGAGGAGGCTCAGAGTCGGGGTAAAGAACGGGGCTGGGGGAGGCGGGGACGGGGTGAGGGGCCGGCTGTGCACATCTCCCGGTAATTTAAAATGGCTGCCTAAGGGGGGCGTAATTGTTGGGCATCTTGTTTTTATTCGGCCACAGTAAAACGTCCTTGAGTCCAAACAGCGTCATCAAAATGTCCTCTACCTGCTCCAGGTGGGGAAACCCAGCCTGTCTATGGCAGGCACAGGACAGAATGACGCTAATCCTGGCTTCCTTCCCAGCTCCCAGCCCTGGTCAGCCCAGGGCCCAAAGACTTACCTCTTGAGAGCTTAAAAACAAAACGAAAAGGAAACAAACTCAAATAAACAAAAAGCCACACACGATGGCCTTGGCCCTGAAGTTTTAGAGCCTTTTTACCTTGTGATGCCACCTGTAGCATCCGCTGTCCGAACTCAATGGCGCCCCCTGCCGCGAAGGTCAGCTTGTAGGAAGCAGAGCCCTCCCAGCCGCCTGAGAAGGAGCAGCAGAGACAGCTCAGGGAGGGAGCCTGGACTGCTCGGAAGAGAGGGCCACTTGTCCTACCCAGGCCCTGTCCCACCGCCTGGCGGCTGTGGGAGGGGCTGGCTCTACGACGTCTCGACTCGATTGGACATCGGCCTCCACACCAGCGCCAGGCGGCTGCCTGCTGCAGAGTGGGGGCTTCCCCTTCCTGGAACGAGCTGGTCCTCCCACTCGGCACTGCCAGTGCCTCTGCGCCAGGGCCTCCCACCCCCAACAACGAGGCGTCCCGGGAGCAGGTACAGTGGGCGACCACCAACACTCAGGTTCAGAGCGGATCTCAGCCTGAGGGGGCCTACGGGTGGCCCCCGGCCCCTGCAGCTGTGAGCTCCTGGGGCTGGCGGAGTGTGAGAGGCAGAGTCTGCCAGCAAGCAGAGCCTCCTGGGCAACACAGAGGAGTGGCTGGCTCCTCCTGGCTCCAGGGAAAGGCCCTTCCAAGACCCTGACACAGTTCCTGCCCACACCTCAGACCTGGACCCACCGCCCAGGGCGCAGCAGGCGGCTGCGCTTCACCCTGCCGACCCCACGCTCTGCCGGCAAGGCGGGTGAGCTGCCCCCCTGCAGCGCCAGCACTCCCCAGGTCTTGTCAACCACAGGCCACCTCTGCACCACAGCTGGCAGCCCAGGTGTTAGTTTTGGAAGCTAGTTCACAGCCAGGAAGAGGACAGGCTGGGATGACAAGGGACTGAACAGGCGCCCCCCAGGGCAGCAGTCGGACCTCTCCGACTGCTCCCCACAGCACCTCTCCCGAAGCCCCGTCTGCGTAGCCGCAGCCCGTCACCCACCTCCAGCCTCTGCCTTCACCATTCCCTTGATGTAGTTCGCGCCGAACACGGGCTGCTTGATCTCGCAGTCCTTCATCAGGTAGAATGGCATCATGAAGGACTGCATAGCGTCCTTCCCCTTGGACAGGAAGATGACCTGCCGGGAGAGGAGACCAGCACCATCAGCGGTCGAACCACGGCCCCCCGGCCACCCCTTCCTGTGGGTGAGGAGCCCACACCAGTGCTGGGCGGGCAGCCCGAGCCAGGGTCCAGCAGCCACAGAGCTCTCTTCGCTCCAGACACTCGTGGGGGGAGCTTTTTAAAGAAAAGACCTCACACAGGGAGGCCAGATGTGTGCAGAGAAAACCGTGCCACTCCCAGACAGCACGAGGACAGGCAGCTGCCACTTCAGCGGTGGCGAGGGGTGGCGGATGTGCAAAGGGTTGCAGAGCTAGGGCAGAGGGCAGGCCCAGGGCGGGGGCTCCTGAAGGGAGCGGTCCAGCCGAGCTCGGCAGAGCTGACGGGGAAGAAGCGGCAGGGGCGCTGGGGCCAGGACACGGGGGCTGTCGTGACCTTCCCTCGGACTCACTGCCCAAACAGCAAGAGTCTCCCACCCGCGCCGGGAGCGCCTTCTGTTTCCAACCCACAACTCTGGTGACGGAAGATGCCATCTGAACCATCAGAAATGGGTGTCAGTAGCCCTGGCTGGTGTAGCTCAATGGATTGAGCATGGGCTGCGAACCAAAGGGTTGCCAGTTCGATTCCAAGTCAGGGCACATGCCTGGGTTGTGGGCCAGGTCCCCAGTGGGGGGGCCACAGGAGAGGCAACCACACACTGATGTTTCTCTCCTCCTCTTTCTCTTTTCCTTTCCCTCTCTCTAAAAATAAATAAATAAATCCTTAAAAGAAGAGAGTGAGAGAAATGAGTGTTGAGCCTCTCCCTCCTCCACCAAACCCTGGTGACTAATATTTGAAGATATGTTCCTCTTCCACCCATTCAAGTCTAACTCCTGGGTATCGGCAGATTCTCTTCCAAGAACGTTCATCTGCATTTCTCTGGAAGTCTCTCAGCATCTGCCTGGCTAACCTCAGGCAAGAACCATTGTGCAGGCTGGCATTTCTCGCTCTGCGGGGTTCTCCCGGGCTCTCTGCCCGGTCCCGAGGCCGTGGCCATGGCCATGCTCCTGCTCGCCACATTCACCACTCCGGGCGTGCAAAAGACCCCGCAGGCTGCTCTCAGAGAAATCAAAGTAACAACAGCCTTCCCCTCCAGGCCCAGCTCTGGGACTTGCACAGATTCACTGCCCGGTGGTTCGGCTGTGCAGACTGCCTGGTGGTTCTGGAACCCAGAAGTGTGTGGCAGAGGAACACCCAGAGTGAGGAACGGACACGCACCTGGGTCACAGGCCATCAGACTCACCAGGCTGAGGCTGACCTAAGACTCGCACCAGCCTGCAGGAGCCACGAGCCTGCAAAACCACCCTCGTGCCGCGCCACTCACCCGGTAGGGGGTAAGGTAGACGGTGCCCTTCTTGGTCCCCTTGAAGGCCTCTGGCACATTCTTCATGTCGCTGAACGCCAGCTCCACGTGGTCGTAGGACATGAGGATGCTGCAGGGAGAAGCGAGGGAGGCCCCATGAGACTGTCTGCAGCCAGGACCCGTCACCCCGGGGACCAGACTCTCCTGGTGCACAGGTCCCCAGCGCGTCGTCATCCCTTTAACAGTTCCAACACTGCTGCCTTGAACCACTACTGCGGCCGTGCGACAGACGAGGAACTCGGGGTTCTACAGAATTTCCCCAAACCCCACTACGCAACCCAAGTGGCCCGCACAGCAGAAGAGCCCCAGGGGGCGCCAGGGCTCTCCAAGCCGGTCGGATTATCTGCCTCAACTCTTCTATTTTCTTGAGTCTTGACGATATGCGTGGACTTTGTTGGTTTGTTTTTCAACCCTGTCGCCCACCGCGTACATAAGGGCAGCCTCAGGGTCCCTCTGCACTGGGATTCCTAAGTGGGGGCCTCGAGAGGACCCTGCACGCGCATTTTCCTGGGAAAACCTACAGCTTTCATCGCTCTCAAAGGGGTTCAGGACTTGAAGAGCAGGGTTGACTGTTTTACACGTGAGATAGTAAATGCTAATTTAAGCTTCCACTACCGCAACCACGTTTTCTTCAGCAATGAGGCTGAGGCACTTCCTGAAACAAGGCACACCGTTCTTTAGCCACACTGAGTCCTAGGCCAGGTAGGAGGCCCAACAGGACAAATACAGTCTTGTCCCAGAAAAGTCTCATTGAGACAGTAAGAGAAACAGTCCCGGGAGATGTTACCAAATGGCATCAAAAGTGTGTCAGGCCAGGGACTGGCGGGCACGCAGCGGCTACACTGGGCACAACTCGAGGTTTCTCCGATTGTAAGATAACAAAGTAGGTCTCAGTTCAGTGGTGCCTTTGTCTTCTCCTCCCCCCAATCACGACTCTTTCTCACCGTGGAGGGGTAATGGGAAAGGGACTGGTGTCAGACAAAAAGTACAGCGCAGAGAAGAGAGGCAGGAACAGGAACAGGATGGTTTGGCAAACTGAGCAGGTAAGACCGAGGGAAAGCTGGCATTCTCGGGTCGGGGACTCCAGGCGTTCCCTGACTCACCAAGTATTCCCGAGAGGCAGGCGCTGGGCTAGCCTCTCGGTGGTGGGTCCAGGCTACAAGGCTCTGAGCCCACCAAGTCTCCTCTGGAACCTCAGGTTCCTCCTGAACTCCTGCCTTCAAGATGAGCTTCAGGCTCAGCACAGCTCAGCCAGAGCTGCCTGGTCTGATTCTCAGCGCCCATGGAGCAAGGAGAGAGGGAAGCCACACAAGGAACCCAGATGTTGGAGGAGGGGCAGAATTAACTGGGGGGCGGGGTAGAAAGAATCTTGATGTTGGGAGACCCCTGTTGCAGGGAGTTACCCAAACCAACAGGAGAAAGAGGCAAAAACCGACCTTTCCAAAGACAGACACGGTGGCAGGAAACGTGTCTCCAGACAAGCGTTATCTGTTTAAGCTCACCTCTGGCCTATTTCTCACCCGAGGGGTTCTGGAATATGCTGGAAGGCTATTGATTTTGGAGTAAAGATTCCTTTCCTGGAATCCCATCTCTATTACTTTCCCTACATACAAAATGTGTACACTAATAGCATCTAACCCACAGGACGTACGTATTAAAAGCAGAAAAGGAGCAGTGTCTGACGTAGTAACATGTCGGTAGTAACATAGTAAACATCCAATAAACGGCAGTTATTCTTGTCTAAGGCTATTCCCGTCACTAGAGTCACCGATTCCGGGAAAGGGCTTAAGAACTACCCCCAGACCCCACTTGCTTCCAGAAACCCCAAACCCGCTCAGCCGCCCCAACCCCATCCCACAGCTGATCGTGACTGTCGGCCCCTCCCCCCGCCCGCGACCCACCCACCTTCCTCCAGCCCCGCCTCCACCGTCCCCCCCAACACCGCACCCCATCAGTTTCCACTCCTGGCCGAGTTATCCCCCACAGCCCACCGCCCAACGTCCACACTCTTGCTGCCCTCCCTTCGGTCCTCCAGGATCCTTTCGCAGTGTTTTCACCTCTCGGTGTTGTTGACGATCACTCCGCCGCCCTCCGAGTGATTCTTGTTGAGCGCCATAGTCTCTCGGAAAGGGGTCCCAAGACTCGTAACGCAGTACGCTTGCGCCCTCTGCGGCCCGCCCCTAGTGGCGTCGTTCTTATTAGAATCAGCCAATCACAGATCTCGAGAGGAGACTGGCCCAACCACGTGACCCCCGAGTATCACGTGGTAAGACTTTACTCCCTCTCCCCCTCGTTTCGCCGGCATCACAAACAAGTTGAAGACTATAATTCCCAGAAGGCAATGCTCCCACCACCTCGCGTTTGTTAATCAAGATGCATTCTGGAACTTGTAGTCTTTCAGATTATAGGCCTGGAGCGACTCTACCTGGCATCACTAGTGCTTGTGTGCACTCCCCACCTAGTCCTAAGAGCTACCGGAATAAACAGTTGGGCACATCACAGGGGAAATTAATCACAAAAGCCCTGATGGCGTAGAATGAGGACTGTAACCTAAACCTGCTGTGTGGAAAAACCTTACTGGGACATCCCACTCAGTGAACATTATACGTGACTTCACCCCCATTCCGGTACAGTAGGGGTGAGCTACAATCAGGGGTGTCCAACCTGTGGCCTGTGGCCGCATGCAGCCCAGGATGGCTGTGGATGCAGGCCGACACAAAGTCGTAAATTTACTTTAAAAATTATGAGATTTTGCCCTGGCTGGCGTAGCTCAGTGGATTGAGCGCGGGCTGCGAACCAAAGCATCGCAGGTTCGATTCCCAGTCAGGGCACATGCCTAGGTTGCAGGCCATGTCCCCCAGCAACCGCACACTGATGTTTCTCTCTCTCTCTCTCTCTCCCTCCCTTCCCTCTCTAAAAAAAAATAAATAAAATCTTTTAAAAAATTATGATGTTTTGCGTATGTGTGATCATGTGTAGGAATTAATTTAATGTGTGGCCCCAGAGAACTCTTCTTCCAGTTTGGCACAGAGACGCCAAAAGGTTGGACACCCCCTCAGAAGTGCAAGGCCCGGTCTGTTCCAGGCGGTGATGGGCTGGCTGCAGGCAGAGAAGAGTCAGGAAAAACTGCCATCCCCTTCATGACGTCAAACCCAGACTCTCATAGGTGGCGAGAATCTCCCAGTTCCTCCCCCAATTTACTGTCCCCTGGTGCGCCCCAACCTCACTGCCGCCTCCACCACAGCTGGCCTCGAGGTGGCGCTGCTCCTCTACAATGTTTCGGCCTCGCAGTCCAGTTAGCTCCCCAGCGGCCGGGCTGGAAGATTTCAACAAGACTGAACAAAATTAGGCACAATGTGGGACCGGCAGCTTACAGAATAGGGCTGACTTATTTTAGCTTGTAACCCCGCACTGGGTGACCCCCACGGGGCATCTGTAGTTAGGTAAACTTCCCCCACCTCCCAGGGGGATGTTTAAGGACGAATGTGAGCGTCTCACTCCCCACAGGGCGGTGCTGGTGCATCGTTCATTAATCTTAGGACTCAGAGTTCGATTTGAGATAAGCCGCTGCTCTACTAACAAGTGGCGGCTAACCTCCGTGTCCACCTACTTGCCTTAATCCTTTGAGTGATATATCCTAGATGAAGGATCACACTAGAAAGATTATTAAACCGATAACAACCTCGTGTGAGTCTCGTGCAAACCCAGGTCGGACCTGGCAGGACAATTGCAATGAAGTACCGACTTGAAGAAATCTGCCCTAAATGGTCAGATGAATTTTCACACGTGAAACCTATGCAGCCGTTGAAAACAATGAAGTGAATTTCTATGAGCTGAAATGGAAAGATTGCCAAGGCTTCTTAAACACAGAATAATGTATTAAAAATAGGATCTAGCCTGACTTGTGTGACTCAGTGGGTTGGGCGTCATTCCGCTAGGCAAGGGGTCTCCAGTTTGATTCCCCATTGGGACGCACGGCTGAGTTACAGGTTTGTCCACCGGTCGGGGCACATACAGGAAGCAACTGATAGATGTTTCTCTCTCACACAGATGTTTCTTGCTCTCTCTCTTTCCCTCTCCTCTCTCTAAAAATAAATACAATATTTTTTAAAAATAGGATCTAGGTCTAAGCTTTCTGGAAAGACCCACTTTGGCATTATTCTACTGAGGCATGGGTCTTGAAATTGGGGTTGGCTGTGACTTGGTGTGAAGTGTATACTCTTATATACTGTTTATTGTGCACTTTTTTTTTAATTTTATAAGAATTTGAGCCAAACTGACAACAGGCTGGGGAGCAAGATCTCAAATGCTCTACTGTGCACATTTTAAATATTAATAATTTCAGAAAGAAAGATAACCCATCTGGTCATGGGTATGTAAGAACGGCAGCTGTAAGGACCATGAAAAGGAAGGTGGGACAGCACTCCAGTCCCACCAATCCCTTTGCTGAGCTTGGTTGGTGGCGGAGGTAAAAGCAGATTTTGAGGAGCCTGAAGCTTTTATAATTTTGGAGGCTCTGCTGAAGAACCTGTGAACCATTGGCTGGTGACACCAATTCAACACCCACAGGAATCCCAGTTTGGGGAAGAAAATGTTATTCAGTGCGAAACAGCTCAATAGTGAACAGCACAGTTGTGAAAACAAGAACGGCTGTGAGGTGACCCTGGGGCCAGGCTCCTGTTTAGCCAGACAGTGGACAGCTCTGCATAGGTCTGCTCTGGGCTGCGCTGGGCTGCTCCGACACAGACATTCAGTGTTTCAGTTCCGGCCAGGGGACCTGACTTATGAAGGCAAAGTCCTTGCCCCTGCTCCCTGGTTGGCCCATCTCATGCAAATGAGGACTCCAAATCCTCACAGTTTGATTGGTCCAAAAGGCACTGTCCTGATTGGTCAGAATGGAGCTGCTCTGATACAGATAGAGCTGTGCCAGTTCCAAATGGATGGAGAAAGCCTCAGTCCTATTGGTTGGGGAAGAATTCCATAACCTCGTTTATAAGGGCTGTCTCAGGAGGCAGAAACATAGTGCAGGCTTCCTCCTGAAGCATGGTTCACACACGAGGTCCCCCTGTGTATAGAAATGGCTGCTAGGTTCTGTTTTTTGTTTGTTTTTTAATTTAATCTCGGTTAGCCACCAGGAGCCCTTCTTAGTAGGTATCTTCTTTTCCCGGGTCCACACACTAAAACACACAATCATGAGTGCACAGTGCTGTGGCCGAACTGAGGTCTCCTGACAGGAAGGGGGACGTGATAAAGAGGAAGTCAGAGAGGAGAGAGATAGCAGGCCTACTGATTACGGCTTAAATGGCCAACTTTGGCAAATTTTGTGAAAACATGGTTAGGGCTGCTCCCAGTATCCACACTGAATGGCTCAAGGGTAGTTGGTGGCTGAACCCAGTCTGCGACTTAAGTACCGTCTGGGCCCAGACTCAGAACTCAGTCCTCTCCTGCCTTCTAGGTTCTGTCTGTTTCCAGAAACGATCCCTTTTCATTGGACTGTACTCACTCCTATTCTCCAGACCCAAGCATCCTGAGCAGTGTGCTAAGTAGGGGTGTGGCCATGCTGGAGATACACTGCTCCCCTCACCCCAGGACAGCCAGGTAGTGTCCAAGGTGAGAGGGCCCTGGACCCTCTTGACCCCCAAGAAGCTTCCTCTATTTCCCCCAGTGAGCAGAGCAAATATTATTTGTGCTGAACATTGTAAGTGCAACTGAAAGAGTAAAAACCTGTTTGGGACTGAAAGAGTAAAAGTCAGCTTAGGCTGAGGCCCTGGCCAGGTAGCTCAGTTGGTTAGAGCATCATGCCAATGCACCAAGGTGATGGGTTTGATCCCAGGTCAGGGCACACATAAGAATCAACCTATGAATGCATCAATAAGCAGAACAACAACAAATCTCTCTCTCTCTCTCTTTCTCAAATCAATCAATAAATAGCAACTCTTTAAAAATCACCTTGGACTGAAACACGAAGACTGCCTGCAGTCAATAGGGCAGGAGGAGAGATGTGGATGAAGCCTGCAGCAGAGTACAGGGACCCACTTTCTCCCAAGGTCATGCAGCAACTGTCACAGGCTATGACGACCCCCCTCTCAGCAACTGCTGCCTTCTTATCAGCGATACCCCCAGACAGGCTTTGCAACTCTGAACTATCGGTGCAATGGCCAATGCTAAGCCCCTCGCCTCGTGGCAGAACCCAATCACTAGTTAATCCCAGCTGCCTGTAGTCCCTGCTCAGAGACAGCAGCCCCTCCAGAACCAACTGTAGGTCCTGGCTTCCCGTAGACCCTCCTCAGAATCCTTCAGAACACAAGCCTGACAAGAACTGCTTCCCCCCTCCCCCTGGTGTGCAGCAAGGTGCCGTGGGATAACCCCTGGAGGCTGCACCTGCTGACGGCGATGAGGCTTTACTGAAACAGCGCTCCTGAACACACCTACTCTCTCTGGATGCTGCAGAAGGATACGTCGCTGTCCCATTAGGCATGATTTCACGGAAAAGTCTTGCTGTAATCTTGCGTGCACAGGAAAAGGCCCCTGGTGGGCCAGCTCAGTGGTTCCCCTCGAGGAACCAAGGGCTGTCGGAAGGGCCATTGGACAGGAAAGAACTCCCAGAGAGGCCCTGTTTGGCCAGAGGGACTGGCTCCCAACTGCAGGCAGATGGGTGGGTTGTTGGGCGGGTGACTCATTTCCCAGAAAAACTCCTCATGCCATTAAGGTTTATCTAAATGTAAATAAGATTATCTAAAATTTAAATTTAGATATTTTTATCTAAAAATTGCTGAAGCATTTAATCATGAATGCTTCCCCCACCCCCCAGAAGGAGACTGAATTACATCAGATTAAGAAAAAAACAAACAACTTGCCCAGACCAGGTTTGGGACAAGTTTTATTTGGTATTGTGCTCTCACAATCTCAATTTTATATTTTGTTACTTTAAAAATTGCTAATTGTTTTGCACTGAATTGATTTTGCAACTCTCAGTTTGAAAGCCCCCACTTCCCACTCCAGAACAAAGGCCTGGGGCAGGGCTGGGGTGGGAAGAAGGGAGAAGGGAAGAAGGACAATAGCTCCCGTGGGCTGGGACCTGCACCCACCCAGCTCCTGGAGCTGAAGTTGTGCCACATTTACGGTGCCCAAATCGGTGTGCTAAAGGGTGTGTTCTCAGCCTCGAGGGGAGGCAGGACCTTTGCTTTGGTCTTCCCCAGGTAGGAGACTCGAAAGGCTGGAGGCAGTTTTCCACCTCTGGGCCAAGAGGCGTGGCAAGACTTCTCATCTCCATGGAGGGCTTGTGGCTTCTCTAACTGTTCCCAGTACTGGCCGAACACAGCACTTTCCAGATGCTTTGAAGATACAAAGGCCCAGGCTTTTGTTGGGGGGCAAGGCCTGCTGTGCGTAGCTAGGGCTGTGGGAAACCAAGGCCTGTAGGGGGCAGGCGGGGGGTCAAGGGCAAAGTGGCTGGATCTAGAGAGGGAAGGGGCGCTGTCCAGGAGCAGAGTTTGGAGGATTCTTCCGTGCTAGCATCTCACACTCCCTGCCCCCACCTGCAATCCCAAGAGGTGAGGTGTCGGCACTGGGGCCTGAACACCAAGAACTGTGGTGTTGGACTGTGTGAAAGGGTCCATTCAGGAGGCAGAAATTACCCAGCTGTCTGAACAGAGAGAATTTACAATAAAGAATTAACACAGGTATAAAGCAGCGCCCCTTCCCTTTAAAGTTAGAAGGATAGGTAATTGACAGAGTGAAACAATAAATTCTAAGGTGTCCATAGGTGTACACAGCAGCCACCAGCCCTAGGGCTGAGGGACCAAAAGGCAAAGTTGGCAGTATTGGAACACAGAAGCTTGGAGGAAGAGCCCTTGGGAACTACAACCCAGCGCTCGGAGGAGGGGCCCATGCCCTCTGGTGCTGGTGTCTCTGAAGGGGCTCCAGGCGGCTGGTGTTGCAAAGGCCGCTAAAATTACAAACTGCTTTCAGCTGCAGCTAAGAAACCGTGGCTGCCGAAGCAGAAGCCTTCCAGCGATGATGGGGAAACCACCCGCAGCCTGGAGCCGGGCAGAGCGTTCTCCTCCAGCCTGGCAGCTCTCTGGCGCCCCCTGTCGGCAGAGCCGGGCAAGGAAGCCGTCGGCAACGGAGAAAAGCAGCCCAGCACGGTCTCAGCCCCCGCATCAGGGAGCTGAATTTAGAGGGTGGGTGTTGGGGGTTGACTTGTGTCCCCTCCCCAGATTCACATGTTGAAATCCTCACCCCTAGTACCTCCGAAGGCGGCCTTATTTGGAAGTCGGGCTATTACTCACCTGATAAAATGAAGTCATCAGAGCAGGCCCTAATCCCATTGGACTGGTGTCCTTACAAAAAAGGGAAATTTGGACAGAGCTGCACAGGAAGAATGCCATGTAAAGATGAAAGCAGAGATCTGCGAGCCAGGATCGCCAAACATTGCCAGCAAACCCCCAGGAGCTGGGGGCGGGGGCTGGAACACACACTCCCTCCCAGCCGCAGGAAGAACCAGTCCCGCCAACACCTCAGTCTCGGACTTCTGGCCTCCAGCCGCAGACAGTAAATACCTGTTGTTAGGCCACCTCGTTTGTAGTGCTTCGTTCCGACAGCCCTAGCCGGCTACTAGACTGGGTTTGGAGCAGAAGGCCAAGTTCGGTGCAGCCCCAAAGCCTTGCTTGGCTCCGGGGAGAAAGAGGCTCGGCAACGAGGACCAGCCGGGCTTGGACAACGGGCGTCTCCGCAGCTGCCCCAGTGGACAGGGCATTTCCGTCCGGTGGGGAAGCTCTCCTGCCTTACCGAGCCACGCAAATCCAAGATCATCGCTCTACGGAGGGGAAAGACCCCACCGCCACCACCGTCAAAGGTGCCTGAGGTTGAATTTCTTACCCTCTTGGCAAAGGGCAACTTATAATACATTTTGATTTAGGAAAAAGACCAAAACAAACATCTCTTATGCCTGAGGGTTATGGAACAAATTCATGCCTGACACACTACCTTTTTTTTTTTTTTCACTCAGCCAGCGGTCATCTTTCAGATGGGCCAGTGAGACAGAGAAAACTCTTGGTAACCCTCAACTTTCTTGCCGTTCATCTGCTGCTGGTCCGTGAGCTGCGAGAACAGTGGCAGCTGTCAGTGAGGTGGGGGATGAGAAGGCCGCTATTTCAGGGCAGAGGTCTTGGCGGTGGGTATTTCAGTAAGACCAGTTCCTGGCTTCTCCATCGGGAGGCGGAGCCAGCGCAGGTCTGGGGCTGTTTGTGGTTGCTATGGAGATGAGCCCCACCCTCAGGTTCGCGGTCCAGACCTCCCTGCTGTCAAGTCCGGTTTGGAGCTGCAAGGCCTGCTCTGAGAGGTTCCTGCTGCAGGAATGTTTACACAAACCGGCTGTCCATCTCCACGGCTGTGCCTCCCAAAGCCCAGAAAGCTGGAGAGAGGCGGGCCTCGCCTCTGGGGGTGTCCAGTCCCAAGGAGCCACGCCTGGACGGCGCTCAGGGAAGGGAGCCAGGAGAGGTTCCTGGGGACCTGGGCCCCTCCTTGCTATTTCAGGGTCCTCCTTCCCAGAGTTGGGGGTGCCCATCTCCCTGGAAAGATGCCAGGTGGGGCAGCCTCAGTCCCTCTCATCCTCTTATCTCTCTCCTTAAACCCACTGCTCACCTGAATTACAGACTGATTTTACACTTTCAAATCTGGTTGTATTGTTTCCCGGGCGTGAAACCCTTCCCGTTGCTCCTCGGAGCCATCCAGCATCTGGACCAGGCTCTGTCCCTCCAGAACCGGCCTGTCCACCTCATGCCTCCTGCTCTTCCTCCTACAGGCTGGCCCCCCAGAGTAATCAGGCCCAGTTCCAGCCCATGCCCACCCTTTTTGTCTTGCTAGCGCCTCCTTGGCCTTTAGACCTCAGTGGTCCCTTCAGGGAGGGCCTCCTGGCAATGCCCCTCCCCCGGCCATCTCAGAGCCATTGCCTTTGTTCTCCTCTGGTATCTGGGAGTTGGCGTTTCATTTTGTAGTGTAGAGGAGGCAAAACTTTTCCTCTATTTTTTTAGCTCTCCAGCTGGGACTGAGAATTAAGTGGACATAAAACAGATCAACAGGAGAAAAACACAATTTTTTTTTTCCAGGTTCATGGGAGCCTTCACAGGAAAATAAAGTCCGCAAAAGCAGTTTGGCCTCAGCGCTGACATATTAGGTGGAACAAAGAGTAGTAATTGTGGTAAAGAAACTAAAACATGCGAGGGGGCCCATCAAGTCTCTTTAGCGCAAAGCAGTCGCTATACCAAACTGGCGAATTTGGGGGAGGCCCGCTCCGAGCCCCTCAGGGCGCAGTTAGGGAGGCATTAGGCATGTTCACACTCTGGTGTGACCACCACCGCCTCCTTCTCCAGAATTTTATTTTCCCAAACTGAAACTCTGTCCCCATGAAGCACTCACTCCTCCTTCCCCCGGCCCCGGCCTCCTCCCTTCCACTTTCTGTTTCTCTCCATTTGCCTGTTCTGAGAACCTCATGTCAGAGGAGTTACACAAGATTTGTCCTTTCACGCCTGGCTTATTTCACGTAGCATGCGCCTTCAAGGTTCGGAACTTCATTCCTTTTTAAAGCTGAACCACGTTTCATTGTACGGACAGACCACTTTTATTTGTCCATTCGTCTTTCAGTGGACACTTGGGTGGCTTCCCCTCTTTGGCGACTGTGAATCGAGCGGGTGTGAGCATGGGTGTGCATGTGTCTCTGTGAGTCCCTGCTTCCTTGGGGCGTGTCCCCAGAGGTGGGGTGGGTGCCCTTTGCTTTTATAACACTTGCTACAGCTACAACAACGCCACAGCCATTTGAGTGGTTCCCTGGGCTCGTGTCCCGCACTGGATCAATGTCTTCCAGTGCCTGGGTCAAAGTTCCCTGGCTAGCAGGCAGCCTGGACGGAGGCTGGGCTCCTCTGAGCCCTCCAAGAACAGATCCAGGCGTCCCCACCCCACCCCAAGGACGGACAGGTCTTCCAAGAGTATCGATTCTACTCAGTAATTCAGAGGAATAATAATAACAGGAACACAGAGAGCTTACGCGGTGCCAGGACCCATGCCCAACACTTGGCTTTCATGATCTTGTTTAATTATCAGAATAACGCAGTGCAGTGCTACTCCTCCCGATTTCCCGAGGGGGCAAACTGAGGCTGAGTACCTGCCCACAGGTGCACAGCTAGGAGCTGGTGGAAGTGGAATATTTAGGCAACACGTTTTGATTTCAGAGCTCACGCACAAAACCATTCTTCAATTCTGAGGCAGGAAAGCATTGTGTTTTTTTTAAATATACATATTAAAGCAAAATTGGAGACGTTATGGAGCAAGAGTCAGAATTTGAATGTCATCAGAAGCATGGGCGTGAACTCTGTTGGTCCCTGAGTCTGAGGGCTCTACGGAAACAGGCCGAGGCTTCCAGGCTGGGCGAAGCCAACGGGGACCACCCAGGGCCTCCGGCCATTCTCAAGCATCTTCCAGAAGACGTGACTGAGCAGAAAGGGAGTGCCCTGCTTCCAGACTGTGAGCGTTGGCATCGAAGGGGAATATGTGTGTTGGGTGTGGAGCTCAGCGGGACATACACTCTGCAGCTAAATGGGCTATTTTCCTCCCCTGGGAAATACCCAGCGGAGCCTCTGCAGACCTCAGCCCCTCCCACTCAGCCCTGTGTCCCTGGCCAGCCCTCCTGCTTGGCCACAGTCTGGGTCCAGCCTCACCCTGAGCCTGGGAGGAGGGGAGGGGAAGGAAGGCACTTCAGTGAGGGTTCCTTGGGAGGAGACGGGGGAGGGAAGGAGAAGCCGGGGAAGAGGGCCTCTGCCTCTGTCCTCCTGGAGTGTGGGAAGGGGCTGGGAGCAGTGAGGGGGGCAGGACCCGGCAGTCTGAGGGAGGGACGCTCTAGTCCATTGCTTGGTCTGTTGTTTGGAATTCCCGAGCTCATTTTCCCACAGAAACAAAGCTCAAGCGGAGGCTGGCATCCTGCCTGGCTCCCAGGAGCCAGATTCAGCTAATAGCGACACAGCCTCCGAAGACCCTGCACACCCTCCACCATTGTCTGTGCTGCTGGCAGCTTCGGGGACCGCAGACCCTGGGGCCGCTCCGCCAAGGGCCCTGATGGCAGTGGGAACCCGGCCAGGCTGAGGGCAGCTCTTACACAGGCGACGGCTGTGCTGGGCCAGGGGTGTGCGTGTGTGCATGTGTGTGCGTGTTGTGTGTTTAGAGGTTTCTAAGCACAGAACACACCTAAGCAGGAGCACGTGCCCTGGCTTGGGGCAGCCTCAGGCAGCTCCTGCCGTCTCTCTGCCTCAGTTTCTTCCTCTGGAAATGGCAGTGGTAGGTTTGGACTAGATGGGGAGTTTCTAACATATTTTCTTTGTAAGTTTCTCTTTTCTCCAAGCAATCTTGCGTAGCACCTGCCCTAACTAACGTGTCTGTGGGGCGGTGAGCCGCCAGCCGCGGCCCCTGCCACCGCCCCTCCCACTCGGCCAGGCTGCCTGCCTCGGGCACTGCCTTAGAACTCCAGGTCTTCTCAGGGCACCAGACTGAATTCATACACACACACACTCCAAACACACGCAGACGTGTGCACACACATGCACAGACACAGACACATGCAAGCACAGAAACACAGAGACGCACACATCGACCCCCCAGCTCTAGCATTGTCCTCAAGTCCATCACAGAGGAAGGACGGCGTGCAGATGACACCACCTCCAAACTGCCGAGGATGCTGACACTTGGGGCCTGCCCACCCCACCAGCCCGTGCAGCTGTGCAGCCCCTGGGGTGCCAGCGCCCACCTGGAGCTGTGAAGCCGCAGAACTGGGATTTGGGACGGAGACGCACCAGGCTCCGTGAGTGCCGGGCACTGGAAGTTACTCTGTAAGTGGCAGGGATGCTGTGGCGGCAGACTCGGCAGGTCCAACCTGAGTCCTGCCCAGGAGGCACCAGTCCTGGCCCGTCTAGCTCCTGTTCTGTGACACACCAGGGCTTGCAGGGTTCGCAGCCCGAGGGATCTCTGAAAGGGAACTGTGTGTGGGGAACACAAAGTGGGAGACAGGAGGAAATGAGACGCTGTAGAGTGGGGGGAATCTGTGAAAGCTGGCAGGCTCACAGCAGGTGGGCGGACTCTAGGAAGCCCCCCCACGTCTTGACAGTCAGAGATCAGCCTCCCCCATGGGCTCCAGCGGGGTTAGCTGGGGGCCCTCTGCTGCCACGGCAACCAAACTTTGAACACAAAAAACACCGCAAGCAAGGAGGCCCCTCCCGGAAAAACAACATCCTGGTGGCAGGGGCTGAAGCAGGGCTCTGTAGGAGGTGCTATTTTTAGCAGCCGAGGCAGCCCGGGCAGGACTTGTAGGGCCTTGCCCGTCTGGCTGCATAACTCACCCATTCTCCCCTCTGACCTTTGCTGGGCACTGAAAGGCCTCTGTCTGCCTGGGCACCCCCTGCTGGGGCCTTCTCTGGGGTGTTTCTGGGCCACGAAGAACCAAAGGAGGATGGAGCTGGCCTGGAAACACACTCACCCTGCAGCCTCAGGGAGCAGGCCCCCCCGAAAGCAGAATTTGGGTGTCCCAGGCCATGAAGGGGGTTTGGGGCAGTGGGAGTCACTGGGCATTCCTGGGAGAGAAGCAGAGGCTCTGCTGTGGTGCCAGGCGCAGGTCCCCCAGCCTGGCGACTGGGCACGTGCCCGGCTGCACAGCTGAGTGCAGAGTGGTGAGGCAGACCCCAGAGGACACCGGTCCCTTTACTGTGGATGTTCTGGGCTCCAGCCACACCTGGGTCAGCTCAGTCACATCCTTCACGGGCTGAGAATGTGTGTGTGTGAAAGAAACTGTGGGTCTCAGACTTTCTTGCCCACACCCAGGAGTTGTGCCCTGCTTCTGGGGTGGGGGGAGATGTCCGAATTTAAGCCTGGGCACCCACACCATGAGTCAGGTCCAGGGAGGCTGTGTCCTTAAGGATGGAAATAGCTCATGGGAACCAGGCAACCCAAAGCAAACACTGGGGCAGCTGGATGCGCACTGCCCCAGTCCAGAACCGAAGAGTCGACTGCCTCAACGGGCAGGCACCCGGTTTCAGCTGCCCCTTTGTGGGCCAGGGCTCTCCCTTTCGACGGGACCCCTGGAACCAGTGGCTCTGTCCCCTTCTCCTGCCTTCCAAGACCAGCTTGTGAAAGATAAAAAACACCAGGAATTCTTGGTGGGTGGAGAGAAGGATAGGAAAGGGAGTCATTCCTTCAACAAATGTTTATTGAGCATCTACTATGTGCCAGGCACTGTCCTAGGAACCTGGAGAAGGAGGGGTTGGGGTAGCCTGCATCTGTCCCAGCTGTGGTCCTCTCTCCCAGAAACGAGGCCTGCAGGGGAGAAGGGCCTGAACAGCTCTTGAAAGGGTCTGGGGGGCGTCCTCCCCGAGAGGTGGCCGGCCAAGTGTATGGAAGGTGGAGGCCTCTAGAAGTGGGACTGCTGGGGATGTGTGGGACTCCAAGGCTGGTGCCTTCCGTGGGCCAAGCTGGGGACACAGGGATTCGGGCGTGCCAGGAGCTGGAACAGCTTCAGGCGGCCCGGGCCCCTGCATCACCTCCTCTTCAGCACCGAGATGCAGGACTTCTTGAGGGGCCCAATCTGCAGGTGGGCGTCCACGCTCTCCAGGAAGAAGGCAGGCTTCAGCCTGGCCCTGAAGAGCCCCGCAAAGTGGCTGTCCACGTGGCTCTGGAAGGGGTCGATGGGGGAGGCTGGGGGGCCACTCCGACGGGCCCGGGGGGCCTTCAGCCTCCGCAGAAGGCTCACCTTGCCGTCCCGCACGGCATAGAAGGCCAGGGCCCGGTCAGCGTATTCCAGGCAGATGCCCACCGTGGGTGAGAAGGGGTGAGGCAGGGGCGCCTCCAGCCCACCGAACCAGACGGAGAAGCTGCGTCCGTTCCACTGCAGGCAGCAGGAGTGGGCATTGCGGCCAAGGCGGCCCCGGTCGTAGGGCTCTTCTGGGGAGAAGTCTTCAGCCATGACCCCCACGCTGACCCAGCCTTCGATGATCTCCACCTCCCAGTAGTAGGTGCCCCGGTCCAGGGCGCCCTCACCCAGCACCTGTTCGCAGTGAGTGAAGCGGGTGGGCGACAGGGGGTAGTTGATGGGACACAGCACCCTCTTCACACCTTTGGTTCCAAACAGCTGCAGGAACCTGTCTGCCGTGTCACTGTCCAGGTCCACGATGTAGGCAACTGCGCCCATGGGCGGGAGAGAGATGCAGGGCTCAGGGCCGGGCTCAGGTGGCATGTCCCCTCCCCTAGGTGTCCACCTCCTCAGACCCAGCCTTTCCCCATCTGTGCAGCCAGCACTACTCAGCCCTGCTGGGGAGCACCCCGTGAGCACACCGAGCTCACCCCATGCATGAGGGAGGGCACTCCAGGCCCGTGTGAGCCAGGGCCCAGCCCCACAGCCATCGGAGGGCCCAGAGGGAATGGAGGACAGAGCCCAGGGTCTACTCACACTTGAGGAAGTAATCTCTGGGTGCCTCGCTCTCCAGGGCCCCCGTGCTGTCTGGGTCCTGGGACTCAGCATCAGCTGCAGAGAGGAGAGAGTAGGGAGGGGGTCTCCCCAGCAATCCAGAACAGGGCTGCTATGTCCCTCCCAAAGCTGTGACCCCAATTTCTTCTTCACCCCAGATCCCCCCAGCATCCCAAGCCTCCTGGGTAGGCACACTGCCCCAAAAGGGCACCCTGTGTTCACATGCATTCTTGGTCCTCAGGGTCTGTCCACTGTGTCACTTGCCCCTGGTCCCACCCCTCTGAAGCCAAAGGGTGGTCTAGGTGGTCTAAGCAAAGCCCCCTCTGCCCTGGAGGCTGTGGCCAGCATGGCTGGTCATTACACAGCGGTGGTTCTGGCTGCTGGTGGGTTTGGGTCCCACCCTGCAACAGACACAGTTTCTGCCCTCTGTCCCTGAGTGGGTGCCAGGCCTGGGAGAAGAATGAGTCAGTTGGAGTGGGCACCCACCGTCCTCGCTGAGCTTCTGTGGCCCGTCCTCGTCCGGGCTCAGCCCTCGCAGCTGCTCCCACTGGCTGGTGCAGGCCACCGTCAGCGTGTCTCTCACCGCCTTCACAGCTTGGGATGACTTAGTGAAGCTGAGCTCCCTCGGGGGACCCAGCCCGGGGCCGCACCCCTCCTCCAGGGCCAGCCGCAGTGCCAGGAGCTCC
Source organism: Tonatia bakeri (assembly GCA_004024845.1). Lineage (NCBI taxonomy): Eukaryota > Metazoa > Chordata > Mammalia > Chiroptera > Phyllostomidae > Tonatia > Tonatia bakeri. The sequence goes on from PVIA01007727.1 coordinate 74,127, forward strand.
TGTGTGGGACAAATGCCCTTGAAGGCCCTGCAGGCCTTGGCTGCTCCCAGCTGGGGTGAGATAGCTCTGCCCCCGGGGGCTGGTGCGGCCCTGAAGGTGAGGGCCCCACTGCCTTCTCCTCCCTCTGCCTGCACCCCCATGCCCGTGCTGCACCTGCAGGAAGCTGACAGAGTCCGCCTCGTGGACCTGACCGAGGTTGTGTCGGGCCTGGCTGAGCCTGCTGCGCTGTTCCTCCTGCCGCCTCAGGTCGCCCTGGGAGCGGCCCAGCATGGAGGCCTCCCCCTCCTCGATGAAGCCCAGCACTTGGGTCTGGAAGCTCTGCAGGGTGGCTGCAGCCTCCGCAAACAGCCGGTTCACCCTCTCCCGCTCTGCCAGGGCGGCACTCTGCATGGGAGGACAGTGGGAGCAGGGGTGAGGGCAGAGACCTTCCCTGTCTGGGCCCCATTCTTCCCTCTGGAGGGGACAGAAGGACCAGCTGGAGCGTGTGCCCGGTCAGGGAAGACACTCCCACTCAGTGGCACTGGGCACAGGCTGCCTCGGAGTGGACCAGACAGGCTGCCTGCTGCAGGGGCGAAGGGTTAGGGTCGGGCCTGACCTTGACGAGGGCCACTGTCCGCCGGGCCTGTGCGATGCTGGCGCCCAGCTCGTCCATGCGGTCCTCCACGGCGCTCAGCACTTTGGGCTGCTCTGCCTGTGGGTGACAGCCTTCTTCAATTTAGCGTAAAATTTTAAAGATTGAGTGGAGAGACAGAGAGAGGAAGAGAGTGGGGAGAGGGAGAGAGAGACACTGATTTGGTGTTTCACCTATTTACACATTCACTGGTTGACCTTTCCATGTGCCCTGACTGGGGATCGAACCCTCAGCCTGGGCATATTGGGACGACAGTCTGAGTGAACTATCCCACCAGGGCTGGCGTCCTTCTTGAACACAGTCTGGCAGAGGCCACAGCTCTACCCTGGGATCCCAGGCCTCACCCCGGGGCAGGAGAGGGGCGGGTGGTCTGGGGGTGCCCTGTGTGCCTCGGTGGGGACTGGTCATGACGTCCCACAACATGCTGGAGGTGCCTGTGGGTTGTCTGCCTCCCCTCTCTGGCCAGCGGGCAAGTGCAAGGTCATCTATGGTCCGCCTGTCACATTCAAGTGAGAACTTCCTTCAGTGGGGAAGAGGCGGAGAATGGGGGTGGGGGGAGTGGCTGCACAGGAGGGCACTAAGTTGTCCTGGGGATCCCTGTCCCCAAAGACTGTGTAGCCCTAATCCAGGGCTGAAAAATGGGGATTCTAGGCAAATCCCTCGGGTCTTATGAGTCACAGCTCCAGGCAGGAGAGACGGAAAATCCCAAGGCTGAGGCGCCAAGACTGGGCAGGAGGCCAAAGGAAACTGGGGGTGGAGGTAGCAGGACCAACTACGCGCACACACTCCCGCCGCGGGCCGCGGAACAGCTGGACACAGCGGTCTGTGTGCTGCGCCGCACTCCGGTCACCTGCCACACCCATCTAGCTCGCCGCCACGGCCCTGCGCGAATCTGAGCTAGACCGGCCTGAGCCCGGCCGCCTCATCTGTAGCGCCGCGGAGGTCAGCCGCCCAGGATCCGCGGGCCTAACCCAGATTCCTCCTGCCTCAGACCCCCATGGGCCCCGCCTGGGCTACGGGATCACCCCCACCCCCTGCCTGCCCTCCGCGTGCTTCTCGCGTTCTCACTGGGTCCTCCTTTTCCCCATCCCATCTCAAACGAAATGTCCCACAGCGAGCGGTTGACACTGTCTCAGCTGGAAGGGACGGCAAAGATCCTCAAATTACAGGAGAAAATTAACCAACACCGGAAGAGGGGGGCGGTCCGTGACCCTCCGCCGGCCCGCGCGAACAGTCACCCGCCCTCCGAGACCCGCCGGCAGCGCCCGCGCCCCACCTCCTGGAGCGCGCGCTCCTGCTCCAGCGGCACGAGCTCGTGGCCTCGATGCTCCTGGGCGGCGCAGGCCTCGCACAGGCACGCGCGCTCCGCGCGGCAGTAGCGCTCGAGCGGCCGCAGGTGGCGTGGGCACAGGCTCTCCTCCAGCCGGCGCAGCGGCGGCACCAGGCGGTGGCCGCGTAAGGCGGGGCTGCGCTCATGCGGACCCAGGTGTGCGGGGCAGAAGGAGGCGAGGCAGGAGAGGCAGGAGAGCGCGGCGGGCAGGGCGGCGCCCTCGGGGCACGCGTCGCAGCGCACAGGCTCTTCACCCGCAGGCCACGGTTCGGGCGCGCAGGGAGCCGACGGCTCTGGGGCGCTGGGCGGCGCGCTGGGTGCCGCGGGCTCCGGGGATGGAGCCGGGGCTGAGGCCGGGCCGGGCCCGGGCCCGAGGCCCGAGCCCTGGCGGAGCTGCAGCAGTTCGGACAGCGTGTGGTTCTTGCGGAGCTGCAGGCCGTCGGGGAAGGGCTCCTGGCACAGTGGGCAGCGGGCGGCGCCTCCGGGTGCGCCGGCTCCACCCGCGCCGCGGTGCGGCCAGAGAGCGCCCAGGCAGGCGAGGCAGAAGTTGTGGCCGCAGGGCAGCGTCACCGGCTCCCGCAGCGGCTCCAGGCAGATGGGGCAGTTGAAGGGCCCGCTACCGTCCATGGCTCCGCGGCCGCCCCGGCACCGCCTGTTCTGCTCCTGCCGGGGAGGGACCAGACGGTTCGCGCCAGGGCGCCGCCCCCTGGGACCGAGGCCAAGGGTCCCGTCCCCGCCTGTCCTCAGCTCGGACCGCCCCCTAGCGCCACAGGCCCGCCCGCCGGTTCTCGACACCAGGCCCCAGTTCTGATGGCGCTGGGCGGCCTCTGGGCCCGGCCTGACTCCGAAAGGCGACTGGGTGAAGACTCCTTCTGGGCCCTCGGGTCTAGGGGGCGGGCGCTGCTGCAAGGTGTGTGTGAGAGAGGGCGGAGGGCAGAGAATGCGAGAGGGAACGTCCTGGAAGGAAGCTAGGAAGGAGTGCAGCCCTCCATTACTGCTCCAAGCCTCCCCCAGGCCCGGCAGGCCCGGCTAGTCCACCGTGTCACACCGGCACCGTCGTCTTCCCTGCACCATGAGCAGAGTTCCTGGGCTGCTGACTGCAGAGAAAAATAACTGCTGATGTGCGCACGTTTTTGCCCCTCAGTGCCTCTCCATACCCTGGTGGGGAACTGGGACTTTTCTAAACCGGAAATGGGAAGTTGATGTCACCCTCCAAGCCGTTGTCTGAGGAATTCAGTCCGGGCCGTGGACACTCGTGGGCACCTGGGTGTGCCTGGGGCTAGGGTGGGGGTGCCCCTCGTGGGGGCAGGCATTAGTTAAGATCCATCTTACTGTGCACTTAAAGTGGTGCATATTATCGTATGTAAGTTATACTTTAATAATGTGAAGTTCACGAAAATGGAATGGCAACAAAATAACTGAAGTAGCATTGGGTTATAACCCAAAGTATAAAATACACACGCACGTGTGCCGTGTTGAAATAAGTGACTGGGTACGTGAGTAACTGGGGGAGAAGAGACAATCCCCACACAGCAGAAGTCCAAGTAATTTCTGTGGGCAGCTCACTGCCCACACCGAGGGGGGGCTGTGCAGAGTAACGTCTCCCGAGGGCAGCAGACGAGTGACTTTACCGTGGAGAAGCCTGAGAAGCACTGCCTCAGCCGGGGGGTCAAGTTCAACATCAATAGCGATAAGTCTTGTTGATAATAAGCACCCTTGATAGGCGGTGGTCTTCCTACCCCCAAAAACCTCATACCTCCCTTCTAATCATGATGAAAACGTCAGACAAATCCCAACTGGGAGAAAGTCTACAATATACCTGACCGGTACCCCTGGACACGGTCAAGGTCACTGAGAACAAGGAAAGGCTGAGAAGCTGTCAGAGCCGAGACAAGACTAAGGAGACGTGACGACTACATGTGATGTGTATCCCCGGGTGGCTTCTGAAGGAGAAAAAGGTCACTGGGGGGAAAGCAAGGGAACCTGAGTGAATTGTGGAGTATGAGGAGTGAGACATACCCACACCAGCTCTCGAACTGGGGCAGGTGCACCGTAGTCATGTAGGATGTTAACAAGGGGGGGCGTTGGGAGTGAGGGACATGGCAATTATCTTCGTGACTTTTCTTTAAATGTATAACTATGCTAAAATAAAAAAAAATAGAACAACTGAGACAAGTCTGTCTACCTCAAGGCCTGCAGACCTTCTGCTGATGAGACCCCAACGTGGAAGGAATAAAGGGGTGAGGGGGTGGCCCGTCCAGAGCTGGGGTTGCCCCTGTCTCACGTGCCCAGGCCCCCCTCGAAGCCTGGCGCAGCCTACAGAGCCCTCTTCGAAGTCACGCTTTTGGACGTACAAAGGCAAACGGGTGGGGTTCCGTGAAACCAGTGACCCTGAAACGCAGGCACAAAACATTAAGAAAACAAATTTGTGGTAATGTTATGTATGTGTTTCTTTAACACAATCCATAACAAGATCTGCTGGAGGCCTAACAGTTACTGTAACAGTGGTGAAGGTAAGTAGTACTTCAAGTTGTCTGTCGCCGCTGCCATGACAGTATCCAGTGTCAGTGACAAGTCACAGTATTGCTGATAGCACTGTGGTGGTGTCTTCTCTCCATTTGTCACCGAGAGATACTCTGAATTTCAGCTCGAGGACAATGAAAATGAGGACAGACTCTGCGCAAGACCCCTGGTGAAGAGTCTAATTCAGAAATACGCTACGCAGCGTCTCCACCGTCTTCCCTGGGAGGAGGGAAGGAAACTAAGATCCATGAACTATTACAGGAGAGGCGTCATCCACCCCTACCCGGGGGATTGATTCATGGGAAAGGAAGGGGGCGGCCTGAAGGCCCTCATGGAAGAAGTGACATTTGAGCTGGGCTTTCACGGCCCCACTGCTGGGACTCAGGCATGCACAAACTAGGACGGGGAAGATCTTCAGGGCAGAAGGAGTAGCCGGGGGAGGGCCTGGGCGTGCCCGGTTTGGCAGCGAGGCGGGTAATGAGTTCCATACGTCGCTTTCCACAGGGAGCCCCTGAGCATCACCCACCCTGGTTCGCCAAGACCAGGACGGTTCAGAGGCTCTGGCATCCGCACCACCCTGCTCCGCGGCTTGGCAGCCAGGCTGCCTGGACTTGCCGAGACCACGGGCCTGATTCTGGAGGGGACAGGGGTGCCTCTCGGGTTGGGGGTGCTCAGGGGTGAGTCCCAGCTGGCCCTCTCTCCCCGCCACAGCTGGCTCAGGACAATCACTCCCCCAGGAAGGCGTGGAGATTGGATTTGTCTGGGCGGGGGCGTTTTGATATTTCACCTGCAGAAGTATAGCTTTAAAGTGGCTTGCCCAATATAGTCGTTCTTTTTTAAATGAGTTGGCTCTTGAGGGGAAAGGGTAACTGGCACTTCCGAGCTCTGCTGGAGCGTGTCCACGCCCACATCTCTCTCCCCTCTCCCCTTTCAAGGCCCGGGGTGCGTTGCGGAGTGTGGGGAATGGAATGCCGACAGGCTCCGTTTCTTGCCGTGGGGCACATAACTAGTCACGCGGAGGAGGGAGAATTCAAACCCAGGAGATGCAGGCTGAAAATAATCTTAAACCTTGTATGTGAGCCTGTCTGGCTGCAGTTTTGCTTTTTTTTTTTATGATTTATTTATTTTTAGAGAGAGAGAAGGGAAGGAGGAAGAGGGAAACATCAATGTGTGGTTGCTTC